>JARHVA010004284.1:0-302500 GCA_037957365.1 Torreya grandis | reverse complement strand
AAAATGTGTTTTTTGAAGGATTTAAAACCACTAACAATTAAAATGACATTTTATCCTTTTGAACATTACTTCTTAGGTAAAATAAGTTTGGAGATATACCAAAGCATTCTTGATGGAATATCCAAACATATTCTCATTTTAGCATTACATCTTAGACAATTATTTTTTTATAAAAGGTATAAATATTTATGATGTGCACATATATTAAATTATTATTTTAGTTCATGTATATAATACTACAAACACAATCTTAACAAGGATAGAAAATATAATGAGATACAAAATTATTGGAATGTAGAAGTTGGCTACCTCAGATGCTCCATCCATGCTTTGAGAATAATCAAAATATTCAAATCATGTTCTTAATATAGATGCAATTAATGAAATAAATGAAATAAACCCTTCTAAAATATTATGATATAAGTTACTCCAGACTATTATTATTATATGCATCACTTGTGTCATAGAATAGGTAGGTTTTATGTATTGAATTTTTGAATTAAGTTTGGTTTATAAAATATAGTAGGGAGAGGTTAAGAGAGTGGGGATTGGATTGGTGTTATCATGCCCTTATACATATTTTAAAGGGAAAAAAGTCATAAAGGCATACAAAATGTGAACATAATATAATATTTAGTAAATTACAAAAAAATCCATACGGTGAAATCAACAAGAATATTTAAGTTGAAAATTATATATATATATATATATATATATATATATAATTTCAATGTCGTATAGACATACAATGTAAAATAACCATACATCAATCCATATAGGCATGCATGCACATGTGCACACACATACAAAATCCATAAAGGTGTAAAAAATGTGAATGTAATAGAATATATTGAGTCAATGCCATATAGGCATAAAATTCAAAACAAACATACATAAAGCTATATAATCACATAGAAAATGTCATAAGAGATGATCCTGATCATAAAAATGCATCTCTCTTTACCTTGCTTGTAGAATGATCTCCCTTGGACATATTGATCATATATGGAAATATTTGATATGATTGACTATGGTTCCTATTTTTCTCAAAAAAATCGTGTAGCTCAAACTATTCATATACAAATATTGTCAAAAAATTTACATAGTATAAAATATACTTAAAAAATTAAAAAGCTTCTTTTAAAATGCTACCAAAAATAATCAAAGGTGCACTTACAATAATCAGGTGGTCATAGTCAATTTGTGTCTGATGCTCAGTAAGGTCAATGATAAGTTAAGGTTGGTGAATATGAGTTTGAAATAAAGAAACAATAAAATTAGGACCCTAAAACATATATATACAAACTAATGATTCAAAATTAGCTCCTTAACATTTAAAGCAATTGACTAATTAATTGAAATATAATAGTTAAATTTAAAAATTAAATTATCTTGTACTCTACCATCCCTACTAATCATTTAAAAAATACTAGAAACATTATCAAAGGGGTTTGCATATATAACTTTTTCAAGTTTTATTGACTTCTAAAAGTACTTAGGAAAATTATAGAACAAAAATATATATTTACACTTAAACATTAAAAGAACTCTCATACCTCAGCGAGTTGATGTGTAGAAATAGTTGAAGGGAAGACCTTAATAATTCAAAAAATGAGTCCATGAACCACATAAGGAAAGAATGTTCATGGATTGGAAGAGTAACTTGGAGAGATAAACCAACACACAAGCTTGAATAAATCTAAGAATCTAGGAAGATTCATCAATTCTCATGAAGGAGCCAACCTAATCCACTATTAACTTGATAAACTTCTCATTCCTTAAAACTAACATAAGGTTATAAATTATAATCCACATATGGGAAGATGAGACTTGGGCCTTGTCCAGATAAAATAAGGGGGACAAGGGTCACCAAAATAATCCTAAATGCTTGAATAACTAGGGTCTATAATTAAGCACAAAATACCTATTAAGGGGCTACTAGAACTTGGTGTGGAAAAATATGAAAGTAATTAGGGATAAATAAGGCATAATGATTGAGTTTTAGACCTCAGTGGCCCAACTAGAGAGGGTTAAAACTAAGATAAACTTGCCCACACACTTCCCAAAAAGTGATCTACACCCAATCTCATATTCCATCTCATTAATATATGAATTAAGGAGAACCAAAGAAGGAGAATAACTAGAAAAATAAATGGGCACATCTCCCATTAAAATAGGGGGAAGGATCTTACACAATTAGGAGGCATTAAAAAGAGAGGGGAGCCCTGAAGAACATTTTGAGGAGATCTAGGTCTTACAAAAATTGTGTCACTCATAAACTATATTAGAGACATTTATGTAATTACAGTAAACACGCCAAATCTTTGGGTCACCAAAAAAAGATCTCTATCATGGGAATCAGCCTCAACATGAGGGTGTTGGGTTGAGATAGCACACTGAGATATGTAAAAAATGCATTGAGCCCACAAACCTACCATAAGAGTAGTGTCTAGAATAACATTTAAATCTATAGGTGGAGTCAAGTCATCCACACATTTTGGTGCCAACACCTCAGGCTGAGGAGAGAGAGAGTTAGAAGTGCCATGGGGAGAAGTGATTGGATTATCAAACATGGTGGTAATAGGAGGAACATAGATGGAAAATTAGATCTATAATTGTAATCACTAAAACACCTACCATGAAACAAAATGCATTTATAGGTGGGGTTGATGGAAATTTGGTCACCACATGAGATTGATTCTAAGTAGCCTTTTCCACTAAGGATGAGGGTGAGTAGGAGATATCATTTTATAGGCTATCCAATCCCATACCTATTTACCTAAACACTGAGACCACACTATTAAGGGTTAGAATCTTATGTGATCCATCCTCATCATCATGTTCTAATGGGGAATTTGAATAATCAAAAGCATTATTCCACACTAAATCTATAACATTGTGGAACTATTGTAGGTGGCTATTAGACATAGATCAATCATGATATTTTATTTTGAATTTTTTCCCCATCATTCACAAAGTTGTACTGATTGTCACTTATATAGGCATATTAAGGGAATTCTTATGTTCACTAGAGGTAAAAATCAAGATCGTCTATTCCCATGAATTTAAAATGGGAAAACCTTTGTCCCACTATTTCCATATTTTCTACAAATAATTAATGATTAAGTACTCTTAATACATTAATAATACTTCTCCATTTATGGTGTAAGAGTACTAAATTTTGATAGGCAAGAAAATAAATGGAAGGCTCTTTAAAAATATAAATTAAATTTAATAGGAAATTTTAATTGTAATGCAATGTGTCTTAATTGTATTCTTAAATCTCATTAAAGGTAAGACAAGAGTACTTCATCCATTGAGTGGATTCTAATTGATATCCTTTTAGGTCAAAAATGTGTTTTTCTAAAATATTTTTACCTTATAATACACATGTAAAAAAACTTGTAATTTGATTTGATGTATCCTAATCCATATATCCTATATTTAAAAACTATATAAATTTAAGTTGTGTATACAAAATTATACACAATTTAATTTGTGTATACAAGATAATGGTTTGAGGTTCATTGGGCATTTCCATACCATTGAATCTAATGAATCCCCATTTCCTATCATAAACCATGCATGTAAATTTAAAATAAACTATGCTTGTCAATTTAAAATTTGTTAGTTTCCAATTGTGTAGTATTTAATAATTAAAAATGAACATGAGATCATAGTACTAATAATCATAGCACATGTTTGGCATTCATAACTTCATTATTTAACCTAGGTATGAACCTTAGTTCATACATGTAGATATATGTGTAGGTTCTAATTATTAAATCAATAGGGGTATATAAGTGATGGGAAATGTATAGTTAAATCAACCTTTTTACTTCAATAGTTTGATGAGTCATTTCATTTTTTTAATTAATTTTGTAGGAAGAAATTATACTAAATCATATAATTAAAATAGGTAAGGATATTATAATTAGAAACTATATGAAGAAGGTGTAATGTAAATGTTGTTAAAGATAAATCAATATTTTTATAACTATTTGCAATAGAAAGAAGGTGAAATATAAATATAGACTTAAGAAATTTACTTGATATTTATTTGTGAAAAATTAATACAACACATAAAAATAAAAAATGGGTTCATTTCTCATATGAATAATAGATTTAAATGAACAGATTATTGTTCAATAAAAAGAATGGACACCAAAAATATGTGATGCGCACATCTTGCTACATATCACTCTTATTATAATGCAATTTTTGTAATTATATATATATATATATATATATATATATATATATATATATATATATATATATGTATATGTATAGCTTATTTCATCAAAATTTTAAAACATGATCAAAATAAATCTATTAGTAAAATTGTTCAACATATTTTTTACATCTTTAAAATACTATAACACATTCTAGAATCCAATTATGTCTTTAGAAAAATATCTTTGGTAAAGCCTATAAAAACATCATGAATTAAAATAATATTGAAAAATATTCCAATAAATAGATTAATGAATTATAATAATATTATTTAAAATTAGTCTTATTTTTATGTCAAGGTTATCAGTTAGCTTAGAAACATTCATAGCATTGGAAAGATAATCTTCATTTGGAAACATGATAACAATATATTGTACGTTAACTAATATTTATTCACATGAATGTTCAGAATGATTGTATATTTTATTTACTTGTGTAATTATTCCATTTGATATCACATAAAAAAGATTCAAGTTGGTTACAAAATTCATTTACAACCTCATCAAAACATGTCATAAATATTTAACCTTTGTACCTATCAACAAAATCAAATCCAAACAATATTTCACTATTTTTATTATTTTCATACTCTTAATAGGAAATCTTAATTAATTTATAGGAAAAATAGTTTTTAGAATATAATTACACATATATAAAACATCTAAATAGGTTTTGGTGTACTAATTGTGGTCCATAAAGAAACAACACTTTTTAAAGAAGTTGTTTTCACTTGTTTCTTATATGTGTCCATTATATATGTTGGGTTTATAATATTAGTATTTATATATACAATAATGTATAAGTCTAGTATCAAACTAGTCATGTTTTAAAATAAAATGGATGATTATTTTGGAAAAATACTAAAATGGAAAAATATTAATTAGTACAAAAAGTTAGAAAACAAAAAGCAACTTAAATTTCGTATTCACTTTTTCAATATTAGCACTTGATCAAATACATATTAGATACTTATTAAAAATCATCAACTGTAACAATAACATTAAATTTCATTTCCAAATTATCTTTATGAAAATTTAAATCTAAAGAAAGTGAAACATGATGGCATATATCTAAAATTAAAAACTAGTGGATAGGACATGGGTAAGTGCATGGAATTGGGGGGCCAAAAGGGAGTCTTTAGTAGAAATGTTTTTCTTAAAAAATAAGAAACCTCAACTTGTACAGATTATTTAAGATACCTACACTCAAAATTTGAAGTTTTTATAAGAACATGAATCATAGAATTTCATTTCTAGTTTCTAAACTACTATTGTTTTAAATGATCAAGTATAAGTAGGTCTAACATTGTAAATTCAAAGAGGTATTACCCTTTTTATAAAAATAAGAATAGATAACCTATTGTACACCCCATCATTTTTTATCATCATTTACTGTTTAAAATCCTTTGGTGTAAAGATAGATAAGATAATCTAGCTTGTAACCTATATTTTCTTCAAATTTTATAATGAATATATATTTTTTACTAATTCTGAAAATAAATAGAGCCTAAAATATAATAAAAAATAGATATCCAACCTTTCATTCCCCCTAAATACCTTAATTATTTTTAATGTGTATATATTTAGGACTAGTTTATAACCCTATATTGTTTTCCAGTTTGAATCAATGAAATGAAAGATACATAAACAAATATAAATGTATAGTTATGGTAGATATCACTATAAAATACATAAATATAAATTAATATAGATTAAAACCTTTATATATATATATATATAGAGAGAGAGAGAGAGAGAGGAGTCTATGCTCTATTTTGTAGTCATATTTTCAAAAAACATTTTGATAAAATTCATACTATTTAGTATGGAATAAGTTGTATTTTATAATTTTTTGTCAAAAACATGCACTTGGATGTGTTTTTGTAGGTCCATATCTTGGGATCAAGAATCCTATCCATTCTCGAGACTTGAGTCATGTGTTTGAAATATCAAACATAAGAACCATGTACACAAAATAACCATATACATGGAATAGTTTAACATTATATTGAAATGATTTTGGCCATCTTATTGATTTTATTATAGTTTATTTTTCATTGTCGAATTTCATGCATGGCCTTAGTTGATGTTAGTTGTTAACATTGAAGTTTTTGTACATAAAAAAAATGTAAACCTAATTCTAGCTATAATCTTCATGTTGTTTACCTAGATAAATAGATTTATGACTACAAAATGTGATTTTAGGCTCAATTATCCCCAATGTCATCATATATTGAGCTAATTAGTCAACTTGCATAATAAGTGATGTGATTTATGTCGAATTGAGCCTCATGAACACAGGTTTTACTCAAAAAGAGGTTAATTGGAGATAAATCAATTGGTTTAGGGTATAGGGTCCAATTATGAAGGCAATTGGGGCCAATTTCAACTTGTTAAACTTATTTATGAATACATAATGTTTTTTATGCTCAATTATCCCCAATGTCATCATAGATTGAGCCAATTAGTTAATTAGCATAACCTATTTTGTAATTTATGCTAAATTGAGCCTTCTAAGCTTAATTTTTAATTTAAAAGATGGTGATTGGGTTATAAATCCATTGGTTTAGTCTTTATAGTTTAAAATTTAAGGTTTATAGTTTATAATTTAGGGTTTATGGGTTTAGACTCATAATTTAAGGTACAGGGTTTAGGATTTGGTGATTAGGGTATAGGTTCTAATTACAAGTCAATTGAGGATAGTTTGAGTTCATTAAACCTATTTGTGACTACAAAATGTGATTTTGGGATAAATTATCCCCAATTTCATCACATATTGATCCAGTTAATTAATTAAGGCAATCAATGATGTGATTAAATGATAAATTGATTCCTATTGACCTAATCATTAATTTAGAGGATGTTAGTTAGGCTAAATTAGTTTGTTTAGGGTTTATAGTTCATGATTTAGGGTTTAAGGCTTAGGTCTTAGGGTTAATGGTTTATGTTTTAGGGTATAGGGATTAATTATGAATAGGGCCAATTTTATCTTTTTGAACTTCTTTGTGACTAAAATGTGATTTTAGGATCAATTTATCCCAATGTCATGATAGATTGAACCAATTAGTCAATTGGGGAAATAAGTGATATGATTTGGGTCAATTTGATCTTTATAAACCTATCATGAAGGTAATTATAGTTAATCTAGGCTTATTGAACCTATTTTTGACTACAAAATGTGAATTTTGGCTCAATTATCCCCAATGTTATCATAGATTGAGTCCATTAGTTAATTAAGTTAATCATCGATGTGATTTGGGCCAAATTGAGCTATGTGTACCTAATTATTAACCTAAATAATGTTTATTATGGCTAAATTGATTGGTTTAAGATTTAGGGTATATGGTCTAATCATGAAGGCAATTGGGGCTAATTGAGCCACTTGAACCTATTTATGACTACATAATTTGATTTTTGGATCAATTATGCCTTCAGATATTGATCTAACTAGTCAATTGAGGAAATTAGTGATGTGATTTGTGTAAAATTGAGCCTTATGAACCTAATTCTTACTTTAAAGGATGATAATTAGGGATAAATCAATTTTTAAGGTTTAAGGTTTATCATTTTGGGTTTAAGTTTTAGGTTTTAGGTTTTAACATTTAGGGTTTAGTGTCTAATAATGAATGCATTTAGGACTAATTTGAGCTCATTTAACTTATTTATGACTACTAAATGTTATTTTGGGCTCAATTTGCCCCAATGTCATCATAAATTAAACACATTAATTAATTGAGGTAATTAGTTATATAATTTAGGTTGAATTGATCCCTATGAACCTATCATGAAGTTAATTAGGGATAATGTGAGCTCATTTAACCTATTTATGACTATAAAATGTGATTTTGGGCTCAACTATCCCTAATGCCATCATATATTGATCACTTTATTAACTAGGGTAATCAGTGATGTAATTTGCACCAAATTGAGCCTTGTTAACCTAATTGTTACTCTAAATAATGTTTATTGGGGATAAATAGATTGGTTTAGGGTTTAGGGTTTAGGTTTTATGGCTTAGGGCCTAGGGTTTAGGGTTTAGGGTATAAGGTCTAATCATGAAGGTAAATAAGGCCAAATTGAGCTCATTGAAACTATTTATGATTATAAAATGTGATTTTTGGCTATATTATCCCCAATGTCATCACTAATTGAGCTAATTAGTCAATTTGGGTAATTAGTGATGTAAATCCTTGTGAACCCAATTCATACTCTAAAAGATGCTAATTAGGACTAAATCAATTTATTTAGGGTTTATGGTTTAATATTTAGTGTTTAGGGTCTAATATTGAATGTTATTGGGACCAATTTTGAGCTCATTCAACCTATTTATGTCTACAAAATATGATTTTGGGCTCAATTTACACTAGTGTCATCATAGATTGGTCTAATTAGTCAGTTGGGGAAATGAATGATATGATTTAGGTCAAGTTGAGCCCTATGAACATATCACAAAGGTTGTTCAAGATAATTTGAGCTCATTGAACTTATTTGTGACTAAAGAATGTCATTTTGGTCTAAATTAGTACTAATGCAATCATAGATTGTGTCAATTAGTTAATTGGAGTAGTTAGTGATGCAATTTGGGATAAATTAAGCCCTATGAACCTAATTCTTCATCTCAAGGATGTTTATTGGGTCTAAATAAATTGGTTTAGGGTTTATGGATTAGGGATTAGAGATTAGGATGTAGGGTATATGGTTTAGGGTATAATCTCCAATCATTAAGGTAATTAGGGCCAATTTAAACTTTTTAAACCTATTTGTGATTATAGAATATGATGTTTAGCTCAATTATCCCTAATGTCATCATAGATTGAGTTAGTTAGTCAATTAGGGAAGTCTATGATGTATTTTGGGCCAAATTGAGCCATGAGGACCTAAATATTACTCTAAAGGATGTTAATTAGGGCTAAATTTATTTGTTTAAGGTTTAACATCCAAACATGAATGCAATTGGGACCATTTTGATCTAGTTTAACCTATTTTTATTACATACAGAGATTTTGGGCTTAATTTGGCCCAATGTCATCATAGATTGAGCTAATTAGTCAACTAGTGTAATCAGTGATATGATTTGGGCCAAATTGAGCCTTGTGTAACGAATTTTTTTAGGGTTTAGAGTTTAGAGTTTAAGTTTTTAGTGTTTAGGGTTATGATTTGTTGTGAAATTAATGTACACATCAAAGAACATGTATGAAATTTTAGTGTGTATGCGATCCTATGAGTAGTAAAATAGTAATAAAGTCTAGCAAGTTAATGTCTTTTCTTTCACATCAAGACTTCTATCCCCTATGTACTATGTTGTGTTTCACTCTACACAATGCATTTCTATTTTTTAATGATTTGATCACTAACCCAACCTCAAAAGTAGATAAATATTTTTCTAATCATGGTTGACTTCATAGTGTAGGTTTATTTTTTAATAATTTGATCATTATTCCCACTTGGTAATGCATAATGAGGGCCTATTTTTTAATGATATGATCATTGTCTCCACCCTTAAAAGTATAAAAAAAATTGTCTAATCGTGGTTGACTACATAGTGCATGTCTATTTTTTAATAATTTGATCATTTTCTCCACTTGGTACTACACAACACATAGGTATATTTTTTAATATTTTAATTTCTATCCCCACCCTCTAAAGTTCATAAATTTGTGCAATCATGGGTGACAAAAATCATATTATTGGGAAGAATAAGTTAAAGTGAAAAATAATAGAGGCATTATAAGTGATGAATGAAGAACAAAGGTAGTGAATGCAAATAATTAATGCAAGTAACTATACTATCCATAATGAATTGAATGTCACAAATAATGATGAAATGAATAATGATAATCTACTAAGTTTTGATAATATACCGAATTTTGAAAGTCCAATTGTCAATTTTGATAGTACACAAAATTGTAATGCAAGTCCACATTCAAATTTTATGGTTTTCAATTTTGGTGATGATGATAATATGAATGATGATTTACATTATAAAAATGAATAAAATTTTATGGAAACATTGATTTTAGAAAATAATAATGAATAAAAAAATATGGGAACACTGTTCAATGAAGAAGCTACTAATGAGGATAATAATATGGGAACACCATTCAATGAAGAAACTACTAATGAAGATAACAATATAGAAACACCAAATAAACCAATTTTATCACTAAGAACACCTTATAATATTTTTAAAATAACACCCATGTACTTAATTGAAATTGATGTAAACATTTTGAAACCAATGCGTAACAAAATGTTTAACCATTATATGAGAAGAAAAGTTGAAAGAATTTGGGATTGATACTTTTAAAAATTAAATGAATCCCAAAGATATCTATTGTTTGTTACATTGATGAAATTTCATAAGATTAGTCCTATAATGAACACTGTAGGACTAAGAACATGTTTTATTTATGGTCAAAATAGGGTAATTATTGAAAATGTACATAATGCATACCATAAAGCAGGTGTGAAGAAACACACCAAAGATGGTAATATTTCCCAACATGTTATTACAACTTGTATTTTAAGTTTTCAAACAAGGAACAAATGCTTGATTAGGCAAATAAATAGAGCACTTAACATAGATATAAAAACACTAATGAAAGTAATTTGAGGATGTATAAAATTGATTTTGTTGATAACAATGACTTATGGACATTCTTCGATAAACTTCTATAAAAATACAAGGATATAGTCGATGCCTTAAAATAATTATTTTCATAATTTTGGAAAGATAACATAAGGGTATCACCTTATATAAGAGATGTAGTGAAAATACAAGTTGGTTCTTGTAATTGTGAACCACATCCGAAACATTTTTTGTATATGACTCAAATGTAATTTTACTATAAATTTGTTCAAAAATATCCATATAATTATATTAGTCAAAGAAATTTTGAAATGGCCAAACCCTTCTATGTGAGAATTAATCACACACACACCACTTTTTGTATTTAACATGTTTAATTTTCAATGTATTATGATGTTTTTTATCATGTTCATTGTACTTTGCATACTGACAACATTTTTTAAGAGTGTGGAATGGAATATCCACAAAAATCTGAAAGGGAAATTATTCTATTCATTTTTTATGAAAGACCAGATGGATAATGTTTTAATAACAAAACATGTTTGGATGAGACTTAAAACATTTGTGGTGAATTTCCAAAATTGAAAAATTATACCCATGATGAGATTACACATAGAATTGGACAAAAATTAATTGGTTTTAGTAAATATAAATATGTGACATATCAATTGATAGATGTAAAATAATTAAAAACATGTGACCTTGTTACAAAACAAATACATGTTTCTGAATTTATGCTCAATGTCAAGGAGGAAATGTTTTATGAGTATGCAAGGCACACACACAAATCTTGATGGATAGATGAATAATTAAATTTTAGACAAGACACATTACCACTTATTACTATTTTTCTTAGTAGTTGAATTTTTAGAGAATTACACATTACAATTACAAATGGTGGTTCAGTCATAGTATTACAATTCAATATAGGTTTCCATTTTTGTGGATATAGATTTCATGCATGCACTTGAAATTATAAATAATGATCATAAAATATTAATGGGATACAACTTCTATATAAGTTATGATTTAACACATTATAAATAGTAAGTTTAAGGTTGTTTTCATATGTTTTATGACAAGGGAAGTGAAATGAACATTACTTTTAATCAACATCATATTTGGTTAGATAACTCCATGTCACACTTTAAAAATTCATTAATGTTCTAATAGTTGAGTAATATGCATGTGAACACTATATTAAAACATATTTGGAGTTAAACTAAAGTAGGCCATAGAAAAGGGTATCGTGATGGTTCATGATCATGTGTCAAAATAGTTTTTGTAAGAGAGGAGTTGAAGTTTGAAGATGTTAGTGAGGAAAAAACCCATCATGTTTAATAAAACTATAGTTTTTTTAAATATTTCTAGTTGATAGAGGAAAAACAATTGGAAAGATATGGAGATTGAATGATAAAAATAGGTTTGAGTGAGTTCCACTTAATTTGTATCTCAAATGAAAGTTCTTAAAAAAATAATGAGGAAAATTACATGCTTTTGTTCTGCATGCTTGGATTTTGTTTTTGTAATGAGTGTGAGTCATAAGAGTGGGTGGATGAATAATTGACACATATCAGGATCCACTAGCATTACACCATATAAATATGACATCATGAAAAAACTTTGATTGTTTATCTAATCTAGTAAAATTAGATAGGATTTGAATATTTAAATTCAAAGTATTCATTAAATTAAATTGAAAGCATGTGTTATGTACTAAATTTGGTATATATATTGATAAATCATTATTAAATAATTTTTTTTGTGATGCAAGGCATGTTTATATAGTTATTGTAGATGAGGATAATGAGGAGGGTATAGACTACTACTTGTGTTAGTGTGTAATGTGAAAAAATAAATTAACTTTTATGGTAATAGATGGGGAAATAAATTATTTTCCTATTGGGAATGTAGTAGTTAATGTAGATTAGATTTGACAATATCCTATCACAAATTTAGATTTATGGCTATTTGAAGACTATCAAATACATAGGAAGATACTCCAATATTCAACTTTGGTTATGACAACAAATGTTTAATTGCATAAATATCAAGGGAGGAAATTCAATAGGACTCTATTGAAGGTTCATGAGTCTGATCATGAATCAATTATTGTTACTATCAATAATAGATCTAATCATAGTGGTTCCTTAGATTTGACTCCCAAGGAATGTTGAATTCTCAAATGTAAATGTCTTTAATTTTATCAAATTTTATTGTTTTTTTAGGTAGTACATATAAATTTAAGTTTAATTAAATACTAAAATATTTTTGTGGGTTAATGGTTCTAAATTAGATTCAACCTTCACAAGGTTTGCACCATTAGTACATAATTCCATATTCTAGAAGCTAAGAGAAGCTTTCAATTCATGTAGATGAATAATGGTTTTACCGTAGAGGGAAGGACCTTATTGAGCATAGAACATGTGCATTGCCTCTTAATGGAACATATCTAGAGGATAAGAAATTGGCATTAAAGGTTATTCATCATCCCCAACATGGTGGAAATGCTAGGTTTTATCCATAAGGTCCTAGATGTGGAGATCTCCATCTACATATTGAATGTTGACA
The DNA here is from genome assembly GCA_037957365.1 of Torreya grandis. NCBI lineage: Eukaryota > Viridiplantae > Streptophyta > Pinopsida > Cupressales > Taxaceae > Torreya > Torreya grandis. Next base: position 289,105 of record JARHVA010004284.1, on the reverse strand, counting down.
AAATTTCTTGTCAATGTTTCCTCACACCATAGTTATTTAGAAAACACATATGTGGGTGGATTAAAAGCTCATGGTGGTGGGAACATATTTAATTTGTAAATCCCAATGTTTTGGAAGTGATAATTTTGAGAAATGGAGGTCCCAAAAGTGTAAATGTCTACTAGAGTCAAATAACATGTTACTTATGAATTCAAAGGTTATGGTGGGAACATATGTAATCTACATATCTAGACATTTTATAATTGATATATTTGTAAACAAAGGTCCTATAATTAAAAATGTCTATTGAAATTAAATAACCTATCTCTTTATGAAGTACAATATCAATTATAGGCATCCACATGACAATAATTGTCACAAATAATAAATGGGTGGAACATTCACATGAAAAAAACTATCACAACTAATAAATTAGATCATTTCAAGATTAAACCTATGTTTGCTTATATGACCAAAGTTTTCATGCATCCATTAGCTACTTAGACAATAATAATGACATGGAATGATAATTTAATGATAAATCATTTGGGTTTCATAGTATACTTCATTACAACTCAAAAAAAATGTTTTCTAAAGGATTTAAAACCACTAGAAATTCAAACTACATTTTATCCTTTTTAACATTGCTTCTTAGCTACAATAAGTTTGGAGATATACCAAAGTATTCTTGATGCAATTTTCAAACATTTTCTCATTTTATAATTTCATCTTAGACAATTATTTTTATTTAAAAGGTATCAATATTTATGATATGCACATATCTTAAATTATTATTATAGTTAATGTCTAGAAGACTACAAACATTGTCTTGACAATGATAAAAAATGTAATGAGATGTATATTTATTGGAATGCAAAAATTGGCTACCTCAAATTCTCCATCCATGCTTTGAGAAAAATCCAAAAAATCAAATAATGTTCTCAATATAAATATAGGTAGAGGAATAAATGAAATAAACTCTTATAAAATATTATGATATATGTTTCTCCAGACTATTACTATTATTATATACATCACCTGTGTAATAGTATAGGTAGGTTTTATGTATTAAATTTTTGAATTATGTTTTGTTTAGAAAATATAGCACAGAGGGGTTGAGAGAGTGGGGATCAAATTGGTGTTAAGATGCCCTTATACATATTTTTGAGGAAAAAAAAGTCATAAAGTCATACAAAACGTGAACATAATAGAATATTTAATAAATTACAACAAAATCCATAAGGTGAAATCAACAAAAATATTTAAGGTGAAATGTTTATATATATATATATATATATATATATATATATATATATATAAGCCATAAATGTGTATAAAATTTGAACATAATAGAATGTCTTGTGTTGATGTTGTATAGACACACAATGCAAAATAACCATACATCAAGCCATATGGGCATGCACGCATGCATGCACACACAAAATAAAAATCCATAAAGGTGTATAAATGTGAATATAATAAAATATATCAACTCAATGCCATATAGGCATATAGTTCTAAATAACCATACATCAAGTTATATAGGCACACAAAAAATGTCATAAGACATGATCTAGAGTTCAGATCAGAAAAAGTTTCCAAGTTATGATGAAACCAATTTCACAGTGTATAGATCATCGAGATATTTCTTATGATTTTCATGGTTTGAAAAATGGACACCATATGCTCAAGTTATAAGCCATTGAAGTTTTGGTTTGGCAGGGAAAAATGTGGTGTTGCAAGATGACGTGGCACAATGTTGACACACAAAATGGACCAATCAGGGGGAAACACATGGTAGTCAAAGGGAGTCCATAGATTTTAAATCACAAATTCCATAGATTTGAAATTGCAAAGTCCATAGAAAATATTGCAATGTATTTACAAGTCCGTAGATTTTTATTTACAAGTCCGTAGATTTGTATTTGCAAGTCCGTAGAAATCCCACAAAAAGAGGGATAAATATTTTTAAAAATAAAAAAAATTGTAATTATTACTTGGTAATATTACCAAGTGAGCCCCATATGCCACATGGGAGAACCACAGTTGTCACACTGAGTCAAAGCTTGAGATTGAAGGCTGAGTCATGGGGACGTATGGCGGGTCTTGAGGTGAGCATTTACAGATAAGCCTGAGCTTGAGCCCAAGAAAAAGGAGTCGTATGGCCAAAGCCATGAGAGAAATGGGTGGCTAAAGGATTTTTAAAGCCTTATCCTATCTTCAATCCATGCATGTGGGATAAACCCATGATAGAAATGGTAGACCAAGGATATTTTAAGCCTTGTTTAATCCTCTTCACCCACGCATGTGGGACAAATGGATAAGTCAAGTGCTTAAAAGAAGGCTGAAGACTTGAACCACTAACCTCCCATGCAAAAGGGATAAGCTTTAACCACTTATTCCATATACTTCCAAGTGTTTTGAAATTAGTGAACTTGTATTTAAAGATAAGCTTCTGGTCGACTATTTATTAGAGAATTATAGACCAGTTTGCTATATTTAGCCATTTTGGAGCCCTTAGAGGCCGAATCAGAGCATGGAGGAAACTATAAAATTGTTTAGAATTCTAATACGCTTTGTGAAGTATATTCATTTTCCCATTTTAGAGATTTGGTAATGTCATTTTAAGCTATGGAAGCTGTCAATTTTGATTTGGAGAAGCCTTTACTTGTGATTTAGGAAGGTGAAGGATGTGCTGAGTCAACCAAGGTCTTTCGAAGGCCTGATCACTATTATTGTAGAGAGATATGATGTAAGTATTATTTTAGCTTGAAAAATTTAGCAACATTAATGGATCAGTTTGATAAGAACCTGGGGGCATAGGAATTCTGAATGCCGTAAACAATTTCTATGTTTTGATCTTTGGATTCATTTTTGCATTTCAATTTCAATTATTATTCAAATTATAAATTTAGATTTTTAGTTAGAATGAAAAATTTAATGAATTGATCATTTACAAGAAATTGGATAAAATCAAGAATTTGAAAAATCTAATAGTTTTAATGGATAATTGATGTGATCTATCAACTCACGTTTATTTTATTTTTGAAACTTGATTTGGATTAGATTTTAATCAGATTTAATCATTCCAACATCTTAAAAGTTGAGAAATTTTTTGCTTCTAGTTCAGTTTAATTTTTGGAATTGAGAATTCAAAAGATTTTTTTGAATGATTTTAAAAATACTAAAGTTCTTACTGGTGTTTACAGATCAAATTTTGGTATCAGAGCAGTTAGAAAGCTGGGTTAGCTTTTGATTGTGATTTGATAGTTGCTTTCAATCTATTGGTTATCCATATCACTTGATTAGATTGTAGTGTGCAGTTGTGGAATCAGTGTGTTTGTAGAAAACCATGGGCAAATTATCACACAAAGCTAAGATGGAAGAGCTTGAAGCCATCAATACTCAGATTCAGGATGAGAATACTTTTTTAAGAACTCGATTATACTCCTTGGATGAGGAGATTGCAAGTTTAAAATCTAAGCTTGAATCTAAGGATGAGATCTTGATCAAATTGTAGTGTGGTGAACCAAAGAAGGCCATACCTTCTACTTCAAATGCAGAGACTATGACTGAGTGCACTATAAGTTATTCACCACATAATTCATCTACTTCTTCTTTCCATTCAGATTCAAATTCAAGTAATGATGCTTTTGGTAGTTTTAAACAACACACTAAGGGTATAGGATCTAATTTTTTGAAGAAAATGGGATTTAATGGAAGAGGTCTTGGTCAAAATGGCAAAGGAATTACTAACCCAATACAAGTAGAGCATAGATCTCTTCATGCAAGTTTGGGTTACACTAGTGAGTAGGTGGAAATTGGAGAAAATTCCTCCATGGCTAAAGGAAGACAAGCTTCTAATAGAAAAGGAACAAGGCCACTAGTAGAGCATGTGCAGTGTAAGAGGACACGTAACTGAGGTATTGTGATTCCACCTCCTAGTTCCTACACTAGAGTTAGCACTAAATCTTTTGATCCACTTTTTATTTTCGAAAAATTTGGATTTAACATTCAAAAGATAATGCAATCATTCCCTTGCAATTTTTGTGGGATGCATAACCATAGTGTTGCATTTTGTTGGAAGAGACATGCTATGCTTATGCAGATTGTAGGTGTTCAAAACCATTCTCATCATGGCAAAGTGAGAAGATGTAAAAGGGAGACCTCACCTAAGAAGGTTGTTTGCACTCATTACCATATGAGTGTACATCAGATTGATCATTGTTCTAAACTTCAATCATCTTCTCATTCTTAACATGGTAAAACTAAGATGATTTATCAACCTATTTATAAGGTCAATGAAGTTAAATCAATCTATAATGATGTTAAGGAATCCACTAAGGAAATCAAGTTAACTAGGCAGAAAATTTGATTAAGTGGATTTAAAATGCACTTGTCTTTTAAAGCATTGTTAAGAATTCTATTAAGGGAAAGAACAAGCTTTGAAGATGCATTAGTAGAGTTTGTGAGAACACTTTGAGATAGGTTCATCATTCGAAGTATTTCAATTCTCATCTTATGTTTAAAAGCTCTATGTTTTGGAATCTCCTATTTATGTTGTGTGAGTTGTCTAGAGGACTTGAATTCATTTGATCAGTTGGAGATAAAAGCATAATGCATGTTGTAGGTTGAGTTAATTCCCTACAACACTTGTCTCATATTTGACTACTATTTTTATAATGTATCTATTTTTGGCACATGGATGTATAGATGCATTATAAGACCCTATGGGCATGTTTGAGATGTTAGGCAATATACACTTTGAGTTCTTTGCATTTGCTTAGCATATAAGTCCCATACCAGGGCATTGTATTGCAACATATCCATAAAATTTATTTTATGTTGTCAGCATTAACAAACTTTTTTTGTAGTTACATTGGGAGTTATTTCAATTATTGACAGTTCACCACTTTCCAGGATGTGACATGAACAGACAGTTTTGGTATGTTGTGATCAAGTTATTCACAGTTGCAGATTCCTTTACTCATGCCATGTGTAGGAATTTTTAGTTGAGTTGTGAATCATTTATTTCTCCAATATTTATCTTTTCTATGATTCGGTTCTATGTGATGTGATGTAGTAGACCAGTTATAAGATTTTAGGTGATAGTTGACTTTTGGAGACCAAAAGCCTCTTTTGTAGGGAGGTGTGATCTAGAGTTTAGTTTGTAAAAAGTTTCCAATTTATGATGAAACCAATTTTAAAGCTTATATCTCATCGAGATCTTTCTGATGCTTTTCGTGGTTTGCAAAACAAACACCGTATGCTCAAGTTATAAGCTGTTAAAGTTTTGGTTCGATAGGGAAAAATGTGGTGTCGCAAGATGACGTGGTGCAATGTGGACACACCAAGTGGACCAATCAGGGGGTGACAGATGACAATCAATGGGAGTCCATATATTTTAAATCACAAAGTATATATATATATATATATATATATGAAATTTCAAAGTCCATATACCATATTGCAATGTATTTACAAGTCCATAGATTTGTATTTACAAGTCCATAGATTTGTATTTGCAAGTCCATAGAAATCCCACAAAAAGAGGGATGATTGTTATATATATATATATATATATATATATAAAATTATTACTTGGTAATATTACCAAGTGAGCCCCATACACCACATGGGAGAACCACAGTTGCCACGTCGAGTCAAAGCTTGAGATTGAAGACCGAGACATGGGGACGTATGGTGGGTCTTGAGGCGAGTGTTCGAAGATAAGCCCGAGCTCGAGCCCGAGAAAAAGGAGCCATGTGGCCAAAGCCATGAGATAAATGGGTAGATAAAGGCTTTTTAAAGCCTTATCCTATCCAAAATCCATGCATTTGGGATAAACCCATGATAGAAATGGTGGACCAAGGCTATTTTAAGCCTTGTTTAATCCTCTTCACCCATGCATGTGGGACAAATGGATAAGTCAAGTGCTTAAAATAAGGATGAAGACTTGAACCACTGACCTCCCATGAAAAATGGATAAGATTTTACTACTTATGCCATGGATTTCTTGTGTTTTTAAAGGAGTGAACTTGTATTTAAAGGTAAGCTTCTGGCTGATTGTGTATTGGAGAATTATAGACCAGTTTGCTATATTTGGTCATTTTGGAGCCCTTAGAAGCTGAATCAGAGCTCAGAGTAAACTACAAACTTGTTTAGAATTCCTATAAAATCTATGAAATATATTCATTTTCATATTTTGGAGAATTGGTGATGTCATTTTAATCTACAAAAGTTGCCAATTTTGATTTGGAGAAGCCTTTGCTTGTGATTTAGGAAGGTGAAGGACATGCTGAGTCAGCCAAGGTCTTTCGAAGGTCTGATCACTATTATTGTAGATAGATATGATCTTTCTTGTTTATAAGTATTATTTTATCTTGAAAATTTTAATAACATTAATGGATCAGCTTGATAAGAACCCAGGGACGTAGGAATCCTGAACCCCGTAAACAATTTATGTCTTTTGATCTTTGGATTCATTTCAATTTCAGTTATTATTCAGATTATAAATTTATATTTTTAGTTAGAATGCAAAATTTAATAAATTGATCATTTATGAGAAATTGGATAAAATCAAGAATTTAAAAAAACTAACAGTTTTAACGGATAATTGATGTGATCTATCAATTCACCTTTATTTTAGTTTTGAAACTTGATTTGGATTAGATTTTAATCAGATTTAATCATTCCAACATCTTAAAAGTTGAGAAATTTTTTGCTTCCAATTTAGTTTAATTTTTGGAATTGAGAATTTAAAATATTCATTTGAATGATTTAAGAAGTAGTGATGTTCCTACTAGTGTTTACGGATCAACTTTTGGTATCAGAGCAGTTAGAAAGTTGGGTTAGCTTCTGATTATGATTTGACAGTTGCTTTAAATTTATTGGTTATCCATATCATTTGATTAGATTGTAGTGTTAGTTGTGGAATCAGTGTATTTATAGGAAACCATGGGCAAATTATCACACAAAGCTAAGATAGAAGAGCTTGAAGCCATCAATACTCAGATTCAGGATGAGAATGCTTTTCTAAGAACTCCATTGTACTCCTTAGATGAGGAGATTGCAAGTTTGAAATCTGAGCTTAATCTAAGGATGAGCTCTTGATCAAATTGTAGTGTGGTAAACAAAAGAAGGCCATACCTTCTACTTCAAATGTAGAGACTATGACTGAGTGCACTGTAAGTTATTCACCACGTAATTCATCTACTTCTTCTTTCCATTCATATTCGGATCTAAGTAATGATGCTTTTGGTAGTTTTAAACAACACACTAAGGGTGTAGGATCAAAATTATTAAAGAAAATCAGAATTAATGGAAAAGGTCTTGGTTGAAATGGCCAAGGAATTACTAACCCAATACAAGTAGAGCATAGATCTCTTCATGCAAGTTTGGGTTACACTAGTGAGTAGGTGGAAATTGGAGAAACTTCCTCCATGGCTAAAGGAAGACAATATTCTAATATCAAAGGACTAAGGCCACTAGTAGAGCATGTATAGTGTAAGAGGACACGTAGTTGAGGTATTGAGATTCCACCTCCTAGTTCTTACACTAGAGTTAGTACTAAATTTTCTGATCCACTTTTTATGTTTGAGAAATTTGGATTTAACATTTATAAGATAATGCAATCATTTCCATGCAATTTTTGTGGGATGCATAAACATACTATTATTTTTTGTTGGAAGAGACATGCTGTGCTTAAGCAGATTATAGGTGTTCAAAACCATTCTCATCATGGCAAAGCGAGAAGAGGTAAAAGGGAGACCTCACCTAAGAAGGTTGTTTGCACTCATTACCATATGAGTGGACATCAGATTGATCATTGTTTTAAACTTTAATCATATTCTCATTCTAAACATGGTAAAAATAAGATGATTTATCAACCTATTTAAAAGGTCAATGAAGTTAAATCAATCCATAATGATCTTAAGGAATCCACTAAGGAAATCAACTTAACTAGGCAGAAAATTTGATTAAGTGGATTTAAAATGCACTTGTCCTTTAAAGCATTATTAAGAATTCTGTTAAGAAAAATAACAAGCTATGAAGATGCATTAGTAGATTTTGTGAGAACACTTTGAGATAGGTTCATTATTTGAAGTATTTCAATTCTCACCATATGTTTAAAAGCTCTATGTTCTGGAATCTCCTATTTATGTTGTGTGAGTTGTCTAGAGGACTTGAACTCATTTGATCAGTTGGAGATAAAAGCATAATGCATGTTGTAGGTTGAGTTAATTCCTTAAAACACTTGTCTCATATTTGACTACTATTTTTAGAATGTATCTATTTTTGGCACATGGATGTATAGATGCATTATAAGACCCTATGGGCATGTTTGAGATGTTAGGCAATATACACTTTGTGTTGTTTGCATTTACTTAACATATAAGTCCCATACCAGGGCATTTTATTGCAACATGTACACAACTTTTATTGTATGTTGTTGGCATTAACAAGCTTGTTTTGTAGTTACATTAGGAATTGTTTCAATTATTGACAATTCACCGCTTTATAGGATGTGACACGAGCAGACGGTTTTGGTATGTTGTGATCAAGTTATTGGCAGTTGCAAATTCCTTTACTCATGCCATGTGTAGGCATTTTTAGTTGAGTTTTGAATCATTTATTTTTCCAATATTTATCTTTTCTATGATTGGGTTATGTGTGATGTGATGCAGTAGACCAGTTATAAGATTTCAGATGATAGTCGACTTTTGGAGACCAAAAGCCTCTTTTGTAGGGAGGTGTGATCCATATTTTAGATTAGAAAAAGTTTATAATTCATGAATAAACCAATTTCATAGTGTATATCTCATCGAGATATTTCTGATTCTTTTCGCGGTTTGCAAAACGGACACTATATGCTCAAGTTATAAGCCATTGAAGTTTTGGTTCGACAGGGAAAAATGTGGTGTTGCAAGATGACATGGTGCAATGTGGACACGCCAAGTGGACCAATCAAGGGTTGACACATGGAAGTCAATGTTAGTCCATATATTTTAAATCACAAATTCTATAGAAATTAAATTGCAAAGTCTGTAGAAAATATTGCAATGTATTTACAAGTTTGTAGATTTATATTTACAAGTCCATAGATTTGTATTTGCAAGTCCATAGAAATCCCACAAAAAGAGGGATAATTGTTTTTAAAAATAAAAAAATTGTAATTATTACTTGGTAATATTACCAAGTGAGCCCCATATGCCACATGGGAGAACAATAGTTGCCATGTTGAGTCAAAGCTCGAGATTGAAGGCTGAGTCACGGGGACATATGGCAGGTCTTGAGGCGAGCATTCAAAGATAAGTTGAGCTCGAGCCTGAGAAAAAGGAGCCATGTGGCTAAAGCCATGAGAGAAATGGGTGGCTAAAGGATTTTTAAAGCCTTATCATATCTTCAATCCATGTGTGTGGGATAAACCCATGATAGAAATGGTGGACTAAGGCTATTTTAAGCCTTGTTTAATCCTCTTCACCCACGCATGTGGGACAAATGGATAAGTCAAGCACTTAAAAGAAGGATAAAGACTTGAACTATTGACCTCCCATGAAAAAGGGATAATCTTTGACCACTTATGCCATGGAATTCCAAGTGTTTTGAATGCAACAAACTTGTATTTAAAGGTAAGCCTCTGGCCGACTATGTATTGGAGAATTATAGACCAGTTTGTTGTATTTGGTCATTTTGGAGCCCTTAGAGGCCGACTCAGAGCTCAGAGTAAACTAAAAACTTGTTTATAATTCTGATACGCTCTATGTAGTATATTAATTTTCCTATTTTTGATAATTGGTGATGTTGTTTTAAGCTATGGAAGTTGCCAATTTTGATTTGGAAAAGCCTTTGCTTGTGATTCAGGAAGGTGAAGGACGTGTTAAGTCAGATAAGGTCTTTCAAAGGTTTGATCACTATTATTGTAGAGAGATATAATCTTTTATTATTTTTAAGTATTATTTTATCTTGTAAAATTTAGCAACATTAATGGATTAGTTTGATAAGAACCAGAGGACGTAGGAATTCTGAACCCCATAAACAATTTCTGTGTTTTGATCTTTGGATTCATTTTTGCATTTCAATTTAAGTTATTATTTAGATTATAAATTCATATTTTTAATTATAATGCAAAATTTAATAAATTGATCATTTACGAGAAATTGGATAAAATCAAGAATTTGAAAAATATGACGGTTTCAATAGATAATTGATGTGATCTATCAATTCACCTTTATTTCAGTTTTGAAACTTGATTTGGATCAGATTTTAATTATATTTAATCATTCCAACATCTTAAAAGTTGAGAAATTTTCCACTTCCAATTTAGTTTAATTTTTGGAATTGAAAATTTAAAAGATTCATTTGAATGATTTAAAAAGTATTGAAGTTCCTACTGGTGTTTACGGATCAAGACATGATCCTAATCATCAAAATGCATCACTCTCTTTTCCTTGATTGTATATGTATCTCCCATGGACATCTTTCTTATAGATGGAGATCTTTGATATGATTGACTATGGGTATTCTTTTAATAAAAACTCACTTGTAGCTCAACCTATTCATATACAAATATTATCATAAATTTTACATACTATAATAACATACTTGAAAAATTAAAAATTTACTCTTAAATTGATACAAAAATTATTCAAAGTTGCACTTACAACAATTTGGTGCTCATAGTCAATTTGGTCTGATGATTAGTAGGGTCAACGATAAGTTAAATATGGTGAATAGGAGTGTGAAATGGATAACCAACAAGAGTAGGACCACACACACACACACACACACACACACACACACACACACACACACACACGAAATAATGATTCAAAATTAACTCATTAAAATTTAAATCAACTAAACAAATCATTAAAATATAATAGTTAAATTTAGAAATTAACTTATCTTGTAGTATGTTAGGCCTACTAATCATTTAAACAAGACTAGAAGACATTGTCAGAGGAGTTTGCATAGATAATTTTTTCAAGATTAAGTTAATTTTTAAAGTATAGAGGAAAATTATAGAAAAAAATACATATTTACACTTAACCATTAAAATAACTCTCATCCTTCAACTAATAGTAATTTAGATGGAATCCTAGCAGCAATGCCTATGTTTGCTCACACTTTTATATGGTGGAGTGTCTAGTCATGAAATGAACAAATCAAATATCATTTTTAGTCACTTAAACATATATATACAAGTACATAAATGTAATGGACTATAAAATTAATTAATCCTTAAAAATTAAATCCATATATGTGTATATGGTCATAGTATTAACAACATATGTGCTTGTGTAGAGTCCAAAATCCTCCTAAAACATAAAAAATTACATATACATTATTGATAATTTTATGAAAAAAATACTTACCTTTTAAATTTTACAATTATTTGAAATTTAATATGGACCTAAAAAGTTTATTTGTAACATTTAAAATATACAAGATACCTAGGAAGTTGTAGGCAAGGGGTCTAGACCAAATGTAGATACCTAGAACACTTCAGTGAGATCAATATCATTTAGGCCCCAAGAAATACCACCATAAGGGGGATGCATGAAATAATCCTCATGCTCATTAATTATAGTGCATATAGAACCACATGATCTAAAAATTGTGAGGTCAGGTAATAGTGCTAGATGAAGCCTCCCCATGTCAACCCTTGATAGTAACAATATGAGTATCTTGGCTCATATGCTAAATGAGGGTGTCAGTAAGCATGTTAAGTGCATCCAAAGTATCATTGTCTTTATTCCAATTTAATTTATAAGGTATTGTTTTAATAGGATGTGATTTTTAGATAAGTACTCTCTCAAGTTGATTAGGATCACAACGTGTACCTAGCCTATCCTACACATAGCCTTTCGCTCTACCCTAAAATTTTGAGAAATCAAAATAATTTAGAATTTCATTAAGGATAAACACAATAAATTTTTCTAAAAAAATACATGGGGACATCATTATTATTTTAAAGTGGGAAATCAATAATAATCAACCATTGGTTCTATAAAAATTATTTATTCAACCCTTGGGTAAACTAGTGGATCAAAATTTGTTTAGTTGTCACATCTAGTAGCACAACAGTTCTTTAATCAATGAATAGGACACAAAATTTAGGATTTGGTTATTTTTTATCTTTCGCAGTGGATTTATAAAATTTTTTTACAATATTATGCCTTGCATCTATTTCTATAATAAATCCACCTATTTATTTTACTCAATAGTGAGTCAACTTCAACTATTAATGTATTTGATAGAGAAGTTTGGTGGGGTTTGTTTGAATGAGGATCCCTCATTTCCTTAATTAAATTGTCAATTTTGATTTTGTTTTATATTATGTGGGTTTCCAAATCCTCCTAACTACCTTAGGGGGCTTGAGGAACTATATGAGGGTTATGAGGGTTTTGAAGGCTAGGAGGATTTTGTAGGCTAGGAGGGTTAGGTTGTTCAGTTACAATTTATGCATTGCCTTCTACATGTGAAGGTATATTATGTTTTAATTTAACAAAATGATTTCAATAAATAAAAAATGGAAATGCAAGAATATAGACCAATTTTTTTTAATATTATACTCAAGGTCACTTGCATACCTTTCTTATTATGTGCCATTGTAATTTGTGAGTTCTTTGCTTGTCTCTGGAAAACATGAATTTAGGTCTTTTCTTATGTTCTCATAGTTTGTGTCAATGCCAAATGGAAGGCATAAATGTTTTTTATTTATGTCATTAATATCACGTATGTGGTTTTAAAGTATAAAAATGCATGTGGTTTTAAATTATAAAACCATGCATGTGATTTTAAAGAATAAAACCACGTACACAATTTTCAATCATAAAATCATGTATGTGGCCCTAGTTCGGTTATTATGGAGACTATATGACAACACCTTGTGCATGAATTTTAAAATAATTTATGTGATTTTAAAACCACATACTTAGAATTGTTCAAGTCAGTTTAAACACAACATATATTCATTTTTTAGCCCCCCAACTTCTTGCACACACCCACATACATATAATATATTTTAAAAATCATTTAAATTCATCCTTTGAGAAAATAGGAATGGAATTATTTTACTGAAGATGTAACCATCACGTCATTATCAAGCCTATCGTGCTTATATCAATACTTTTAAATGAAACATTATAAAAGAAATTAAATCCATAAAGAATAATATTAAGACATATAGTTTTTTTTAATATAACCTAAATATTTTTTTTTTCATTTTATAAGATTGAAAAATATTCAAATGAGTATGTTATCCTAGAGGAAAACATAAAAATGTTTAATATTTATATAATAACCAACAATAAAATGGAACAATCTAGGAGGGAAACATGAATTCAAATTTTAGATCTAAGTGTGAGACATGGGGATTCAGATGAATCAAGATAGGAAGGACTTTGCAACAATGTAGAAGATGTAGAAGATCAATTAGGTTAGGCCTTATAGGATGAGGGAAGTTTTCATGGCCCTGAAAGACATATATCATGGGAGAATTTTGTTTAAATAAACAATCCAAATTAGAACCCTCAAAATCCAAAAAATGCCATTTATCTCAAACTCATGTGTGATGAAGATTGATTTCTACTCAAGATTCCAAATGTAATATTGACAAATAGATAAATTAAAGGAGTGAAAATTTATCTCATTGGGAGACTTTTGGGAGTTAGATCAAAGATTGACATTTTATGTAAGTGGGTAGAGAAAAAGTTGCATCCAAATGGACACATTAGAATCTTTGTTATGTCTAAAAGCTTTTGTCTTAATCTATTTTCAAATGATGAAGACTATGCTAGAACACTTATGGGATGCCTATGACTTTTGGGAATAACAAGTATTTTCCTGAGAGAATATAACCTTGGATTTGATCCTAAAAATAAAATTTCAATTTAATGCCCATTTGGGTTTGTCTACCTAGACTCCCATTAGAGTTCTGGGAGGAATATATTTTTATGGGAATAGAGAAGTCTCTTGGTTACCTAATTGATTTTAATGGAGTCAATAGAGAAATAACAAATCTTACCTTACCTAGATTATACCTTAATTATTTTTTCAAAAAATCTTTACCATTGTCCCTTAAACTTTCATCAAAGTATGTGGTTTGGGATCAGACTATAGAATATGAAACCTCTTTGCAAAAATTGTCACAAAATAGGGAATTTAGTGAAAATTTTCCCCATGAGGAAGAATGAGCATAGATTATGGAAGGAAAAGGATATGATTTTAAGAGATCAAGTGGAATCTCAAAATATTATACTAGAATAAACTAAGAACCAAATAAATCAAAAAGAATAGAAGATGAAGGAACATATGGATGTTAGTCAAAATCTAGAAATTGTTGTTGATGAAACCAATGGCCATACATTAATCCTAAAATAATTTTAGGAATTAAAATTGGACACCAAAGTTAATAATATTTTATTCTTTGAATATTTCTCTACACATAATTTATTAGTGTTAGAGCATTTGATTTCATCACTAAGTGAAGAAAGGAAAAAATAATGAGAGTTTCAACCAAGCATAATGGATTTATTAGTGGATTTGACTATCCCAATAAAACATCTATAAACAAGAGTTATTTCCAAAAACCAATATGAGGAATAATACATAAATAAATTTGACCTTGAATTGGAAAAGGGAAGGATAATTCCTAAATAGCCTACAATGTTAGAGGAAGAGAGAAAATCAAAAGATCTTGAAGATGAATTGCTTGGAGACATGGTATACTAGGATCATAATCGTCATCAGGAGAATATTAGTTTCTTGTGTGAAATGAGAGAGAGAGAGAGAGAGAGAGAGAGAGAGAGAGAGAGAGAGAGAGAGAGAGAGAGAGAGGATTACTAGTTTTAATATGGAAATTTCAAAGTAAAAAAAGACTAGGATAAGGGTAGTATCAAGGAAAGTATTAACCTCCAGCTCCAGAGACAAAAATCTAAACTCAAGTTTATTATACCAAGATAGATGTAAAGAATCTTAGGGTTATTTATTTTTTGGATGTATATAGTTATTATGAGTATGTTATAAATGGGTTGTATGGATAGGAGATAGATCGTTTTCTATAATATGAAAATGATAAAAGTGATTAGAATTTGGTAAAAAATTAAAAAAACCAAATCCAAGAGAATGGTTCAACCAAGTGTTAGAGTAGAAAGGATTTTAAAATTAAAGGATATTTGTATATCCAAATATATATACTCAAATATACATTACAAGTGATTTTTTTCTCAGTTTGAGCTCAAGTATTGATTTATATAGGTATGTTATTGATCAACAATAGCCTTTTTATTGTTTTTATTATATTATTTGAGATTTGAGTCTTTTTATTTGAATGGGATTAGTGATTATTATATTATGATATATCTTTGTATAAGGGAAGGGACCATTTCAAAACCCCCCTTTTACCTTTACAAAAAAAATGACAAAAAAATATAAAGAAAACTATCATTAGTAAACAAAACAAAACAAATAAAAATGATATTGTATGATATAAAAAATGCATCACATCCATAAATCAATCCTAACTTAGAGAAGATAGTTCTAAATTACACTTTTGATTTGGGGTAGATTAGATAAGACAAAACATGACCAATAAGTGGATCCTTTAGACCCAATTTGGGGATCTCTTATCACAATAATAATTTTAAGGAGGGTTTCAAAGCCTCAATTCAAGTAAAATCATGCAATAACCCTAACTACACCCTATGTTTTCATATTCACTAAACTAATAACAAGTAAAGCACAGTCTAATATAGTGCTCACCAAATCTTGCAGCACAATATGGGGGTTAGTAAACAAAATAAATTAAACATGCATAAGAGAATCTCAATTAAGCTATGTATGAGTAAGACCCTAATGCATGGAGAAGAAGAGTAATATTATTAAAAAGACAATACTCATGCTACTTTTATATACTAAAGAGAGGAACATAGTTAGAGAATACTTACCTAAAAGTAATATTGAGTCTCCCTTGGCCAAAGGGGATTCACACGAGGTTATTATGGTTTGAAAGTATCAATATTAAAGGCCAAAACATATGATACTTCTTCATAAGACTAGATTCTCCAAGTAGAAACCCTAAGCTAAGACTCTTCAATTAGAATGGTGGAAGAGCATATTGTAAAGAATCATAAATGAATAATAATTCTTTATGTCTCTTTAAGAATGGAAAATTGATCTTGTATATATAGGGATATTTAACCCTATTAATCCCTTCCAAAAGTATTGGCCAATAGGGTCGACCTGGTATTATTATTGACCTAGTATTATTATTGACAAAAACTCACTAGGTCACAGGTTAGGTCGACCAAGAGCTTACCTAGACCCTAAATGAGTTTCACCAATAAAAGTACAAGGTTGACCTAATTGACCTAGTACTATAATCTATTAAAAGGGGTTTTAAGTTAGGAAAACGGATATAGAAGGTAGTACAGGATTGGAGGAGTGTGAAAAAAAGGATTAATAGATTAGGGTAATGTTTTTAGGAGATGTTTGGATTGGTAATAAGTGACAATAAGGGATAACAATCCTAAAAATCACCAATTTTCTTCCCACCCCTTTCTTGGCTCACCCCTTAGGGCGTGCACTTAGAGATATTGAGACTTGATAGGTTCTTAAAAGATAAAAAGCATCAATATTTGATAAAGGTGTGAAAATGTTATATGTATACATATGCCCCACTCTAAGCTTATGATGTGTCATGTAAGTATAACAGGTGATGGTGGTTTGAGAAATAACATAGTAATGCATAACACTGAGGCTAAAAAAAACTTACATTATTTTAAAGCATAAATAACTAAAATTTAATGACTAAAATGGAAATATAACCAAAAATTACCTGTGATGCATACCTTGACATACCTTTATCATTAGATGGTTGTCTGTTGTGTTTGTATTTTTTATTATGGAGGGCACAGACACTAATTTTGACAAACCCAAGAATATAAGAATAAAGAGAAAAAACAAATAAATGTAGGAAAGCTAAGATAATAGGTACTATGTGGATAGAATGTACTTGGAAATTTGGCAAGCTGGTGTGATAAGTGGTATGCTAGACCAAATGACCAAGTAAATATTTAGAGAAAATTAGGTAACCAAAAATCTAAGGATACTAAAAACCAAAAACCTCAAACAAGTAAACCTTATGTAATAAAGGCAAACTCACCAAGTCAGACCAAGGATACATGTCAAAAAAATGGTAATCAGACATCAATGTGAAAGTAGTAATAATCCTTACTTAGACAAAGATGGGCAAAAAAATGATAAAATAATATTGGTGAGTGAGTAGTAACAATCCTTATTCAAACATTAATGAGAAAAGGTACATAAAAGGGAAAACAACATTGGTGAGTGAGAAGTAACAATCTAACCTCACTCAATAATGGAAAAAGTACCTTAAAGTAGAAATGAATTTAAGCATCCATAAAAATAGTGGTACAACAATAAGAAATGGTAAAAAAATCAAATCATAACAAGAGATGTAGAGCCATGGTATAGAGAAAGTAATCCATAGTTACTCAAACATGTTTTGCTCTAAATATAGATAAAAATAAACAAATTAGTGCTAACTTGTTTTTAATATGTGAAGAAGAGGTATAAAAGAGGGGGGGGGAAATTTAGAATCATAATCTGCCTATCAAGGGGGGAAATTAAATGGGTGGAGGGGATAATGAAGATAAAACCAAAGTAGAGGAACACTTTAGTGAATTCAAGACACTCAAATTAGGTTTGCAAAAACAAGAGGACTTTAAACCTTAAAGACTTCGAAGAAATTCTCTTAGCCACACAAGTCTTAGGTTAACAAATGAATTATATAGATCATCCCATGAAGGTTATATTCATGAAAATTAAAATGGACCTACCTTCTCATAACATGTTCCCTATTCTTTAGGACCCCTTATAAAGTCATCGGTCTACTATGAATATTGGGTACTTTCATGATAAAGTAAGTATCACCATAGATTTATTTGATATTGTAATCTACTAGCCTACAACACCCCAATGAACCTCAACTCTATTATGAGGCCAACTATGGAGTTTAAGATTTGATTGCAGATAAGAGATGTACTTGTAATCACTTATTTTGGTGTAATTTTGACTTTTAATATTTTTATGTTGCCTTTTGTATATCATTTTATTTTGTTTCAAATGATTTGGATTTTAACTTTTTTGACATATTTTTATACTCCTCCTTAATATGGATTTATAAAACCAAACATAGGTGCTAAAGATGAATTTCATTTGAATACTTGGGACTTGGTTTCTAAGAGAGAGTAATTTAGAGAGCATGGTGTCTAAGAGTATTTTAAATCAAGGTGGGATAAAAAAATTATATTGACTTTGACCTTGTTTTATCTAATGTGGAGTGAAAGTAAAGGAAATCAAGAGGAATGAAACATGAAATAATTTGAATTACTTAAAATAAAAATAAATGTGACAAAGGTCAAAAAAGGATACAATGATAGGAAAGTATGATTCCTTATCATAATAATGAGTAAAATTTAGGAAAACATGCTAACATATATTGTTGTGCAAATTTTATCTAGAAAAAAGAAGCAAAAGCTAAAGTTGAGAACAAAGATCAAGAAATCTTAACCATTTCAAAACACATTCTAGATAAGGAATGAAAGGATGGTGATTTTATGATGAAGGTAAAGTCCTATCCATGGTCTTACACTATAACTCATAAAATATAAACCCATGAGGGTGACAGAAAAAGCATCAAAAAAATAAATGGGACAAGAAAATGATGGTATTTGCGAGGAAATCTAGTTCCTATCCATGGTCTTACACTACAAATTATAAAGAGAAACCCAAGTGGTGCCAAAAAGTAGGTAAAAAATGTGAAAATAAAGAGGATTATAATACATCATGAGGAAAAGGGAAACCAAAAGACCAAAAGGAAGGACTAAGCTTTGTTGAAAAGACAGAACTACTATAGAGGGTGAGACCCACATAAGTATCTTTGAAAATTTATTAGACAAATAGCATATATAAATCATGAAAAAGAAGGGACGGGTTTAGGAAAAATACATCCTGAGGAATTGTGTGTTGGTAGGATATTTAAAAACATGGCCTTCATTAGTTTAAAGGCTGTAGGTACCTCAACCAAGAATATCTTTGACTAAATATGGGCCCCACCATTTTTGGGCATATTTACCTTCTTTGCCATGAGTGTATTCTAATTTAAGGACAAGATCACCAATATTAAATGTGTAAATTTTAACACATTTGTTATGTTTTTTGGCAATACATGCCTTGTATTGGCAATTGTGTTGTAAATCAGAAAGATAATGTTCATCAAGTAGATCAAGAGCATGAATGTGAGCTTCACATAATTATTCATCGAGTATCATATCATTAAATATATATATGGGGAGAGGGAATCTCAAATTCTAATGGAAAGATTGATTTAGATCCAAAGACTAGAGATAATGGCATCACCTCAATGGTAGTACATATGCTAGTCTGATAGGTCTAAAGAGCAGGATAAAGATGAAGATGCCAATTCATATGGGTTTCATGAATTATCCTTTGAGGAATTTTATTAATAATTTTGTTGGTGGAATTAATTTGGCCATTACATTATGTATGATATGGTTTAGAAAATTTATGATTTATTTTAAATTTAGCACAAAGTTGTTTGACATCTTTGTTTTTAACATTACCACCATTGCTTGAAATGATAGTATGAGGGACACTAAAGTGGTAGATGATTTGATTAAGGATAAATTTGGATATGGTAGTACTAGTAACATAACAAGGGGCATAGATTCAACCCATTTGGTAAAATATTCTATGGCTATCATTATAAAGGTATGCCCTTTTTGAGATCAAGGTAGTTTTCCTATGAGATCTAATCCCCAGATAGAGAATGGCTAGGAAGATTTGACAATTTGAATCTTTACTGGAGGTGAATAGATTAAATCATCATGAAGTTGGAAAGGAGTACACTTTTTATCAAATTCTATATCATCCTTTTCAAGAGTGGGCCAAAATTATCCCATACATAGGTATTTATAGTCTGTAGCATGTTTGCTATAGTGGCCACCACAAATGTCCCCATGTGCTTATTCAAGGAGAGGAGGAACATCATCTTAGATAACACAAAAGAGAAAGGCACCTATATTATTGTGACAATAAATGATGTTACATCAAAATACATACTTCAAATATTGTTTGTGAATGCAAGTATTTTCATGGCAATCTAGGTTGAGAGGATAAGTTTGGTGTTCAAGAAATTGAATGACATATTTATACCATGGGATTTGTCAAATCATGACATCCTAAATGTGGGAGATAAGTTAATCTTGTGGTTGAATATAATATTTAGATTTTTATTATTTGTATCAGGAAATTGGGATCAAATAGAACTTGGTGTGGATGAAAAAGAGATGCTAGAGAAGGGAATCATCAATTCAATTTTGATCTCAAGGGATAGGCTCGATGGTGAAATAAATGAAATATTTCATGAAAGTGGTTGAATTTTTATGATAATAAATTAGGTTATCACTTTTTTATTGGAAATCACCATTGACTTGGTGTAAAATGAGTTGAGAATCACCTGAGACATGAATATAATGGATATCTAAATCAAGAGAGGCTCTCATGCCTAAGATTAGAGCTTCATACTCTACCATATTGTTAGTAATGTAAAATGATAAGTGAAAAGGTAAAGGGATGATGTTTACAAGAAGAATCATAATAATGCAACCTACCTAGCACATTGAAGGCATTTGACACCATCAAAGTGAAGGGTCCAAGTATCCTTGTGTAAGTTGACATTAATTTTAGGAGGTTCTTTGATGACTATGTTTGGTTTAATAGTATTAGGGAAGGTAGTGGATTAATTAATACTACTTGCTTTAAGATTAACAATGAAGTTATGGAAGTAATATTTAAAATATTTATCTTGATTGAGACTTTTAGTATGGAGAATATTGTCAATAGGAAGACTATCTTGAAGGTGGTTGGTAGTAGGCATAGGAGCTACAACAAGTTGATCAGCTATAATTTGTCATTTGATATATTTTTGAGTAAAAATTTGAATATCAAATTCCATGAGAAGAACCATCCACTTGCCAATTTTATCTCTAAGAAGAAAGGTTTTAGAGAAGAAGTGACAAAGGGGTTCAGAATGAAAGATGACATACGTGGTCTGATAAAGCATGTAATGTCAAATATTTTAATCTTTAAAATAGATGGTGAGACAACCATGTTTGACTTTTGTGAAATTTTTCACATAATTAATGAGGCCTTGACTGATGTAGTAGATGACATACTCTCTTCTAGTATCATCTTTTTAGAAAAGCATTGCCCCAAGTGATATGGGTGTAGAAGAAGTATATATGATCAAAGGTCAATCATTTTAAGGATGATGAAGTGTAGGTTGGTGAAGAAATGATTATTTCATGTTGTCAAATTATTTTTGACAAGGGTCCATCCATCATAAAGCATTACATTTATTAAGAAGAGAATTGATGGAGTGGATACGAAAAGTCATTTTGAGGATGAATCATCTAATTTCCCCAAGTTTATTGAGATAAGTAAAAATTTCTATAATGGAATGAGGGATGGGAATTTTTATGATAGCATTAATCTTAGTAGGGTGAACATCGATGCCACTAAGAGAGACTAAAAATCCTAATAGTTTACTAGATGTAACACCAAAGACACATTTGTAAGGATTTAATCTATCTTTGTATTTGAGGAGACATTCAAAGATGATGGAAAGATCTAAAATATGATTATTTAAAATTTTAGACTTATAAATGAGGTCATCTACATAGGTTTCTATAATTTTGTGGATAAGATCATGAAATATATGAGTCATTGCTCATTTCTAAGTGGTTCTAACATTTTTAAGGCTGCAAAGCATTTTAACATAGCATTAGGTACCCCATTCCATGGTGAAGGTGGTCTTATGTTGGTCTTCAGGGGAAATATGAATTTGATTGTAACCTATGAAACCATCCATAAGAGATAACATTCCATAACTAGTTGTGAAATAAACAATAGCATCTATTAAAGGTAAAGGGAAATTGTCTTTGGCATAAAGGAGATTAATATTATGAAAATCAATACAAATTTGAAAGACCATAGTGAAATTTTTTATGAATAAGAACTATGTTAGAAACCCATTCCGAATAATCCATGGGTGTGATAAACTTAGCATCGAGAAGCTTGATGATTTGTTTGTGACATAAGGTGGAAACCTTAGGTGGAAATTTACATTTCTTTTGATGCATAGGTTTATCATCAAGATAAGTGATGATATTATGTACCACAATACTAGGGTCAATATTAGACATTTCCTCATAGGGCCAAGTGAATATCTCATGATATTTATCAAAAAATAAGCTAAAGTTATCATTTTCAGTACGTGAGACTTTGTGAGATAATTTAATTGGTCAAGGGCATGATGGAGTAAAATATTTAATGTGAGTAGTTTCCTTGATAATCATAAAATTTCCATCTTGGAAGTGGTATGGTGCATTAGGTAAAGAATAAATTGGATTAGCTTTAGGATCAATTCTAGCAATGAAGTTGGAGAAACAAGGGTTTTTTTTTTAATTCTCAAGTTTGTCATATTACTGAGGAAGTTGAGGTTCTCAAGCATGAATTATTTCAAGAATAGATTCATCACTAGGAAAAGTGGGAAGAGGGACATATTACTCAACATCTATTTTGAGATCAATAATTTGATTACCATGGTTATTATATTCAAAATGTATCTAATGAACATTGGTGGCCTTGGCATCTACTATAATCTTGGGAGTAGGAGAAGTAGATAGACTAGATGGGATTGGTGTGTCATTAGTGTCTTTGATGGGGAAATAATTGAATGTAGTTATGGGAAATCTAGGTGATAAATAATATGCAATAATATCTAGAGGTTAAGAAGGTATGATTTGTTTTACCACCCAAGGAGTATCAAGAAGCAAGGAATTAATGAAAGTCACATGACCTTTGATATCTAATTCATGATCCATGGAAATGGTATGAATATCCCTATTGAAATCATGCATTTGAGCTAAAGTTTTTTGATAATGTTGAACATCCAAGTCTCAAAATTGAGGTTGGGCCATTATCTAGTTATCATCATATGTTGGATAAATTATACATGTTTGATATTTAGGGGGAGTTTTAGAAGGTAAAATACCAATATTATTGAATTTATGTGGAGACATGATTATATGGTCTTAGAATAGTTTGGCCACTCCATATTCATTACATGTGAAGTCATATTCTAGTAAAGAAGGCTCCTAAGTGTTACATGGAGGGGGAAAATTAGTGATCTCATCAATGTGAGGAATAGTATGATTAAGAGGTAATAAAGAAGGATAAATCCACTCTGAGATATATGGAGGTATCTTGGTATTGTTATAAGTATATTTCAAGTCATTAGGTTCATCATCATCCAAATCATCAAGAGTGACTTGTAAATCTAGATTTATGTGGATAAATTTAGGTAAGGGAGCATTGTTGATGGTAGGAATGGTAGGGATGTGATATTGAGATTTAGGATTAGGAAGTTGAATAATCCATGGGTTGGGATCATCCTCATGTTTATACCATTTTCCATTATTTAATAATTTGATGTACTAGCTATCAAAAGAGGCAATTTTCCACATTCTATGAGTCCATGGGTGACCAAGGAGTATGTTATAAGATAAGGGTAAATCAGGGGCCATAAGTTTAGTTTAAACAGTATTAGGTTTGATAGTTGGGGGAATACAAATACAACCAAGTGGATTTTGATTGGTTTTATCAAATCCATAACAAGGAAGGTGGGTTTGCTTTAGATGATATTTATTATAACCAAGTATTTGGATGAACCATAAATATGTCACATTAATACCAGAGCCTTCATCAACTAAGAATGTATGGATAAGGGTAGTATTAATGTCTATTTTAATGAATAGTGGTAGATAATTATTGAAAAAAATATTTCATCATTAATCATGCCTTCTTCAAGAAATTCAATAGACAATTTTAAAGATAAATAGTTTCAATTGTATTTATGTTAGTAGGTTGAGGCTCAATAGAAGGTGGTTCTTCATATATAGAATATGAATCCTCAATTTATTTTAATTGTTACATAAGTAACTTTCAATGATAAGGGGAATTATTAACTCCATAAGTGGAATTATGCAAGGCATGGAGTTAAGTTCTTTAAGAATGTTCTAATGAGATTTAGAAGAAGAACCAGTGTGAGTTTTAGAAGGTAAGGTAGATTTTGAAGGAACAAAATTTATTGGGGGTTTTTAAGAAGGATGTGGTTCCTCATTGGCTTCTAAATCTAGATTAGTGGTTGTATTATCTTTGAGAATTTATTCTCCTAAAGATAATTTATTAAGTTTTGTGAGAGGATCTTTGTTAGTTAGTTTGCAATGATAATTGACCTTAGTAGTGTTAAAATATTAAGAATTGGTGTAATATTGGTCATAATCAGCATCAATAGTACAAACATCCTTGGTATTTTGTTGATTATTAGTTGTGAAAAAATATTTTTGGTTATTATAGGAAGAATCTTTGGAAGTTTTTCATTTTTGAGAAGCAGAATTGTACTCTTGATGATAAAGGTTGATCATGGCTTCATGATTGAAGGAATCACCAAGTATGTAGGAGATAAAAAAAATAGTAATCTCTCTACAAGATTCATGGGAATGACCAATGTCAGCATGGAACCCACAAAATTGATTAGGTTCATACCATTTTGGAGGATTATGAGGATAAGTAAAGGGTTTAGAGGGTGGCAATAATTGTTTCATTTGATATAAAATTAGTGGTCTGTGATAAGATGGGGAAGTGTTGGGTTTGTATACTCTTGGTTTGGTTTAAGGAGTATTCTCAATGATATCATTATTATAAGTTTTAAAATATCTTTTAAGGAATTTAGGATCAGGTTTTAATTTCTTCATGATAATGTCTTGATGTTTAGCTTGGTCAAGAGCTTCATTAAGTTTTGGGGGAGCAAAATTTTGAACCTTATATTGAAGAGAAGGAGTTAAAGTAGTTATAAAGATTTTAAACAAATTATCATCAGTCATGTTATGGTTAGCTTTATGAGCTAAATATTTCCATATTTTGATAAAATCACGAGTTAATTTGGTGGGAGATTTCTTAGCATTGATGAAATGACTAAGGCAATTTTTGGGAAGATCATTATGTTGGAACTCTTTGACCAAAGGATTGACTAAATCCTCAAGTTTACATATGGAGTGTTGGGTAAGTTGGTTGTACCATTCCAATACATCTCCATTAAAGGTTTTAACCAAAATTTTAGTTGTGATGAAAGTATTAGTTTGGATCTACCCTTTGTAAAGATTGTCAAATGATTTGAGAAAGGATGTAGGGTCTTTCGTCCCATCATAATTGATAGTTAGAGATATGTTACCAGTATAAATGGACATGATGAAAGAAGCTAAAGGATAATTTTGGATACATTGAAACATTTTTTATTTATGATAGGCTGAGGAATAACATTTCCTAAGGCATCTCTAAGAGGTGAAGGAATAAAATTTGGGTTGGATTGAGGATGGATAGTCAGAGGTTGATTATCCATATTGATCAAATGACATTGTAATTACATCACATCAATTGGTAGGTTATAAGTTTACATTATCTCCATTTGTTGTATGAATTTTGAAATAAGTTAAGTCATATCAATTGGTAGGTTGGTGCTTGTATGGGAACTCTTTGAATTGGTATTAGGGAGAGGATTATTGGAAGATGGATTATTAGTGGGATCATTAGATAGAATTGTGTTAATTTCTCCCACATTATGTTGAAGAGTCTTAATTTGAGAATTATATTACTAGGTATAAAAAGTATCAAATATACCTACCTCATCTTGAGGTGTGATTTGTACCATGTTGTAAGCCATTGACGAAGGAGGGGAAGTGATGCTCCAAGAGTGAGGGTTCTCTCAAGAGGAAAAGAGAGGGAGGAATGAACATTCCATATAGTATCTAAATGGATTCAATTTATCCAAGAATATTATTATTGGGGACTTCATGATGACTTGAAAGAAATGAGCAAAATGCTAATGAAAAAGATATGAAAATTGAGTTGGACAAACAAGATAGGTAGTAAGAGTACAAAGTCAACTAGGTTGACCTAGTACTCCAAACATGGGAAAATAGAGTCTAATAAGAGTATAAAATTGACTAAGTCAACTTAATATTATTATCTGACTAGTAAAAAGGAGATAGGGTCAATGGGGTCAACCTAGTACTATAGGCAAGAAGGAAAAATAGTTTGTAAGAGACTATATTGAATAGAATGATAGTGTACTAAAAATAAGGGAATATTTTGAAATATAATTTAAAATAAAGAAATATGAGTAAACACACAATCAATTGGGTCAATGAGAATGATCTAATTGAGGCACATAACACAAAACCTTGCACCAATGTTGACCAATGAAAGTTTTTACAATACAACATATAATGAGCAAATATCAAGCAATCAACTCAAAAATTAAATGCTAAGTGGTCATCCTAAATGTTGTTAGATTATTAAAGTGTTATTTTAAGTGTGATAGGGAAGTTGGTTGAAAGTAGGGAACTAAACAAAAATCTATGGATGGTTTTAAGACATTTAGATTAAAAAAGATCTATGTTGGCAATGGTATTGACTTGGTATTGGGGCCTACCCTCTCACTTCATAATCTTGTAGTGATATGGGTGTCAGGTGCTTTAACAATATATACCATTAATGCCATGTTTATACTTATCCATAAAACTAAGTCAGCTTCACCCTTGGTGATGAAATTCAATTAGATAGGCCTTGGGTAGATAAATATTTAAATGTATTTTGAAATTATGTGATTTGGTAGTGTGTATAAGAAAGAGAAAACTATTGTAATTCAATGGTATATTGAAAAACCAACTAATTAGACTATGTGAGCTAATATAAGCATGCAAACAATTGAAATTGAAAGTGTGAAGTAATTACTAGCATATAGATGTTAATTTATAATTTAAAACATAGTATATTGTTGGTTCAGATGATAGTGTATGCAAACATTATAGAACAAAGCCCATAGTATCACTACTATACTACAAAATCAATGGTCTTTAAGAAATATTTTGATAGGGTCAACCTAGTATTTTAGATAGAAGACAAAATATAAAACTAGGTCAACCAATTTGACCTATTTTGCTACATGAGGGTAGTTTAAAACTAAAAACCATGAAAAATAGAGCTATAAGGAAGAACTAAAATGAAAAAGAGAGAGAGAAAGGAACCTTGGTGGGTTGGAACATGCTAAGGCATGTGAGATTGTTGTTGAAGTGACTTGAATGTTTCTTTCAAATTATAATAATTTTATTGATTGGGTCAACCTTGTTCTACAATTCCTTTTTTTCTAAAGCTTGTAAAGATTACTATACTATCATGTTTGTCCTAATATGTTTTTTGGAAGCTATCTAGAATATTGTATCAACCTGGTTGACCTAGTATGTTTTTTAGAAGTCTATAAGAGTATTATGTCAACCTATTCAACCCAGTAGTTTGTATATGATGAAGACCAACACAAATAGAACAAATTTGTTTTTGATGTGACTATGTATTAAATCTATGTACAAAAGTTAGAAACTATACTGGCCCTGTCGACTTAGTATTGTAAATATATAAAAATAATAAATAAAATGATAGAAAATGAAAAACATGAAATAAAACCTAAAATAGTTATATTCACATTGGTTTCACTAGAATGTATGCAATCATAAATGCATCACATCTATAAATCAATCCTAACTCAGAGAAGATAGATCCTACTTACACTTTTGATTGGGGATACATTAGATAATCAAGAACATGACCAATATGTGGATCCACTAGACCCAATTATGGGATCTCTTATCACAATAATAATACTAGGGAGGGTTCTAAAGCCTCAAATCAATAAAAATCACACAATAAACCTAACTAATCCCTATGCTTTCATATTCACATAACTAATAACAAGTAAAGCAAACTCTAATTTAGTTCTCAAAAAATCTTATGACATAATATGGGGGTTAGTAAAAAAAGAACATAAACATGAATAAGAAAATCTTAATTAAGCTATGTATAAGAAAGACCCTAATGCATGGAGAATAAGAGTAATATTATTTAAAATCCAACACTTATGCTACCTATATCTACTAAATAGAGGATCAAAGTTAGAGAATACTTACCTGAAAGATTAACCTATCAAGACTCAATCTCTCCCTTGGCTAAAGGGGAATTGTAAGAGCTTATTATGGTTTTTAAGGATCACTAAGAAGGGCCAAAGCATTCAAAACTTCTCCACAAGACTATATTCTCCAATTATAAACCCTAAGGTAAGACTCCTCAAGTAGAATAGTGGAAGAATAGATTGTAAAGAAGTGCAAATGAATAATAACTCTTGATGTCTCTTTAAGAATGGAAAAATGATCTTGTATATATAGGAAAATTTAACCCTAAGCCCTTCCAAAATTTTTGGCCTATAGGGTCAGCCTAGTTGACCTAATACTATTATTGACAAAAACTCACTAGGTCATAGGCTAGGTCAGCCAAGAGCTGACCTAGACCCTAGATGAGTTTCACCAATAAGAGTACAAGGTCAACCCAATTGACCTAGTACTATGAAATTTTGAAAGGATTTTTAGGATAGGAAAAGGGTTATATAACATTGTAAAACACTAGAGGAGTGTGTAAAAGAGGAGTGATATCTTAGGGTAATGTTTTTAGGAGCTACTTAGATTAGTAATAAGTGGCAATAAGAGACAAAAATCCTTTAAAGCACTAATGGTCTACCCACCCATTTTTAGATGCACCCCTTAGGGTGTGCACTTAGAGAGATTGAGATTCAACTTGTTCCTAGAAGATAAAAAGCATCAGTATTTGATAAAGGTTTGAAAATATTATTTGTATACAGATATAACTAAAATTATGTGTATCTTTAAGCAAGTGTATATTGCATAATTTCCATTATTAATATTTAAATAAATATATGGAATTTGTGATGTTTTATTTTAATTTTAATTAAAATAAGGAAATATAAATTAAACATTTGTTATATACGTTCCAAAAATGTACAATCAACAAATATTATTTGAAATTTAACAAACTTTCCTTTCTTTGCTTTTGGAATATGACATGCACAATTAGGATGATCATTTTATGTTTTGGGGTTAGAATTTTGATACCTATTTTATTCAATTTATTCCTAGCTTAATTTATTAAAACATAATTTACACTATCATAAACAATTTTGAAGCCCATAGACATAGGGAAAAAACCACGAAAATTTTGATAAACAAATAATGCATGCTTATAAAAACTAAGTTTTCACCATAACTTTTATTTATAATGATGGAAATAAAGGTATTCTAGAATGAAAAGTATTTATGAAAAAATGGGACTCGCAATTTATTTTAAAGTGTGGTTTTATTAAATTATAAAGTATGGTTTTATTAAATTAATACCATTTTATAATTTATTTATTGATGCACATGATTTTGTCTCTTAGTATATTTGACATGAAAAAAATTAATTTAATTACCAAGTACAATAATTTTGTAATACATTTCAAGCTATGTTTAATAAAGAAATAAAAATAGCATAAATTTTATATTATATAAATTTTATGCTTTTTACTTGTTAACTATTCAAATTACTTGATGAAAAACTATTGAATACAATATTGTGTTTAATGGATCTTAGAGATATTCAATAACATTTTGAACTTAATTAGATAAGTAAAACACATAATATATTTAAAAATGTACAATTTATTGTTATATTTTATTAATTAATTATATAAAATTAAATATAACAAATAAATGATGTATCTTACATAACCATTCTTTTAAACTTCATTGGATTGTATGTAAGACTTGAACATCACAAGTTAATTTTATGTTAAAAAGTATAATATTATATTATCATATTATTAAAGTAAACATTCATTATTATTAGAATAATTTTAGCATAATATTTAAAATGTTAAAATTAAAGATGATGATACCAATACATTCAATGTTTCAAATCAATTATGAAATCTTTACCATCCCCCATACAAGCCATCATACCTCTATCCATACCAAAGGCTTTTCAAGAGTACAAAAAATTAAACAATGCTTAAACAATTGCTTTCTATCAATTTATTATCTCTTGAACTTATTTTCCTATATTTGAAATGTAAACAAAAATATGTAAATGCCAGCTAAAATAACTTTAAATATGTTAGGTTTCCCATAACTTGTTTGTTATTAATCCTATAGGGTAA
Source organism: Torreya grandis (assembly GCA_037957365.1). NCBI lineage: Eukaryota > Viridiplantae > Streptophyta > Pinopsida > Cupressales > Taxaceae > Torreya > Torreya grandis. The sequence goes on along the minus strand of JARHVA010004284.1, from coordinate 258,855 downwards.
ACTATTATCTTCATTTTTCTTTATTTGGTCATTAATATTTATCCTGTTAGCAAATTAAAATGCATTGATGTATGTGCAAAAATATGTGAGAAATTAACTCAGGTAAGTTGAAGGCTATTTAACTCATGAAATAAAATAATATTATTAGGTGTGTCTTGATTAGCTATAAGTTTTTAATGTTATTGGGGCCTTTAATTAAATCAATGCAATCTATCAATGTCATTTTTTAATATAGGGGTTGTGTATTTGTAGTCCCTATGCATCTAGCATGTATGTCAATTATTTAAGTCCTAAAAAAATATTTATTAGTGATTTCCATTAGGAAAATATGGGTTGTGTTCTACTCATTTTGGACTATGTACTAATATTTTTGGTTGCATCCAAACATGTAAAATATTAATTATTACATTCAAATTTGTAAACAACAAAATACTATGTTGATTGTCTATATTTAATTAGGAAATGTGTTAGATGTTCTTAAAACTATACACATCAACAACCAAAAATAAGTAATTACCAACATTAATATTATCCCATATTAATCCTAATATAATATAATGTGTTTTTTTTTAATTCTAATGCTAATGGTAATCACTTTCGATCGAGTATTACACATGTCAAAAGCAACCATGCTCTCTAGGACATGAGAAAATATATGCCGATACATTTATTGTATGGGTATACCATATTTTACTTTCCTACTAAACACATGTAAATTGATGTTAGCACTTAGTTGTATTAATCTATTTTATTCCTTATAGGGTGTGGATTATCTAAAATATGATAATTGTTACAATGATGGCTCAAAACTTGAAGACGAGTAAGTTTTTATTTCAAGATACCATTTTTTATTTCCTTTTTTTGGGGTTTTCTTAATTGAATTTATTTATTATAGATATCCAAAGATGTTGGATTCAATTTTTAATATTGAGAGACAAATATTATATTCTTTTTTTGAATGGTAGACTATCACTAACACCATGTCAAAGGTGGAGATATTAATGCAATCTAGTTTCTCCAAACTTCATTTACAAGGAATTTGTGATTGTATGCAAGTTTTTGGTTCCATAAATCCAATAGAACCTATTTTAGACATCAATATAATTTTATTTTTATTTCAATAATTAAGTATAATTGATGTGACATGGATGGTAAATAAAATTAGTCCCTATATAAAATTTAGATTTAATTTTGCATCAGGATATTAAAAATTCCTTTACATGGAATGCAACCAACTAGTACTACTACTTGATAGACATGATTTAATTCATCATAGAAACACTAATATTTTAATTTTTTTACACTCATGTTGTTTGTTTTGGCCACTTGTAGGCATTACTATCTAAATTCTATTAAATTAAATTGTATTGATATTTTTTCTAAGTAATAGAGGTTACCCAAATCATGAATTTTAGTTTACATATGATGTTGCATCTTACATTTAGTACTCTTGTTTCCAGGGCATGTTATTTTGAATCCTTCATCCATTATCAATGACACCCACATATTAAAAAATTATGGATAAGTATAAAATAACTTGTCCCTACTTGAGCGAGTAGTCAGTCTCTTACAATCCAACAACATTAGCAAAATAAAAATCTACAGTGTAAATGAAATAGTCCTCAAAGCATTTGCAAACTCTAGTATAAAATTGATCATCCGCATGGGAAATGAATATGTTTTCAACATGACCAATATTGATCACATCACTGAGTGGGTACAGGAAAACATTCAAGTTTAATTTTGAGCCATGAAAATCACAACCATAGTAGTGGGAAATGAGGTACTCACAAGAAGTGATAAAAACCTAATCTCAAACCTTGTTCCCATAATGAAAAACATTCATTCAACCCTTATTATCATTGATCAAAATAAAAATATCATAGGCACCACACCCCATTATTTTATTGTGCTTTTAAACACATTCCCTCCATATTCATGTTCCTTCATTTCAAATCTAATGTTTAAAATGAAACCACTTCTGAATATCCTATCCTAGATTTGTGTTCCTTTATTCCTTAATGCCTATCCATATTTTTCATATAAGGATTCCATAGGTTTGGTGCTTATACAATATGAAATATTTGAACCAAATGTAAGGGTTATTGACCCAACTAATGACACTCACTATGACAACATGTTATATGCATTTATTAACAAAACTTACTTTACACTCTTCACACTAGGATATGCTAATATATAAATCATGGTCTCTAAAACTTGGTGGCCTTCAGTGGGTGAATCTAATGAAGTAGGGGAAACTACTTAGAAACCCAAAATCTATAAGGGTATTTTGATTCAATGATTGGATCATAATGAGGGAACTCCATTGTAACCAAAACTTGATCTAAAGGCTTACATACTTGCATTACTCAATAAGGATGATAAGGATGGCGGACCTCTAAAAAAATTATGTAATTTTTAAACTAGATGGAACCCCAACCTATAATTTGGGACTAGTTGGAACGTTATGTATTGTATCTACACCTATTAGTTTGCCTCTTAATTCCAAATTTACAACTTTATATCCTACTGAATCTAATCCATAGTTTATTCATATTCCAAGGTACGTATAATCTATATTTTTTGGAATGAAATATTATTTACATTTTTTCATCATTTAAATGCACATAATTATATTTTATTTCATGCTTTGCGTACAAATTTAAAAGATTTAAATAATGTTCTAAAATTTCAAGGGAAACATAATTATTTTATATTTTTTCCATCTTTCATTCCTCTATTTAATATTTGATTTAGGATATAGATGTTTTGAAAATTAAATTATGAAAACAAAATATTTATTTGATCTCTCTAGTTGATTACATAGGGAACCGATTTTGTGCCTTATGTTACTAGTTATCTCCACATCTTAAGCCTTTGTTCTTTCCTTCTTGGTTTGATGTTTCGTATATTATCAAAACCATGGAAGTGTAGTAAAAATTTACGATTTTTCCTTCATTCATCATTACCTCAAATTATGAGAAATCTAATGAGATTCCATGTTGGATGACTAAATATGCAAGTTTGTTGGGATTAATAAAGAATTACAACCTTTAATGACCAATTTTTTTGGCAATATAAATTGTATCTGAAGTTGGATATTGGATATTTTGGAATAAAATAAAATATGCATTAAATACCTAAAACAAACTTAACCATTTCTTCCCATATGAACTTGGCACTCTATGCCCTTATTTATAATATAATGTTTTAGTCTATACTAAATAAAATAGTCATATTAATAATAGAATTATTTTCAAATAAATTTTATGTTTCACTTTATAATTATTCAAATTATTTTATGAAACAAATATTCAATATGATAACATATTTAATGGATCCTATATATTTTTAGTATCATTATGAACCTCATAGATAAGCAAAACATGTAATAGATAAATAAAATGTGCAATATATTATTCATTTTTTGTGATCAATTATATAACTATGTAAAAACATTAATTATATGTCTAACATAACCATTATGTTTAACCCATAACCCATTAAAAATGGTTCAAATTATTCTATGATTGATTTATAAATAGGGAAGAATAGGATAATGTATCTCTAGTTTACAAAATGGATTTGATCAATATATTGTGAGCTTGAGAGGTGCTTGTTTGGTTGTCTAATGACTAGATTTTTTATTTGTATTTATACCACACATTTTGAAATGATCTTGCATTAGGGTTAAATAATAAAAATAGGCCAACCCTCAATGTCAAAATATTTTAAATATGATTGTTTGGAATTTAGGGACACTAGCATCAGATTGGGAACACTAGTTTTGAGGCTAGTGTCCTAATTTGGATGCTAGCATATTGTAAGATAGAAAGATGTTGAGGATCTATAACTATTTTTTAAGGATGGAAATTCCATTTTATTCATATTTTAGGCTATAGGTGATTTGTGTCATCAAAACATTATAGTTAGACTACATGATAATAAATTATGCACAATGGGATGAAAAATGTTAGACCTTCAATAGTGGGAAGATCAAAATTGAAGGGTTGATCCATGATTGGTATTTTTTCAAGTGTAAAATAATAGTATGTCATATAAAATCATAATTTATCATATACACCTTCCCCCCATTGTATTAATTTATAAAGATGAAATTACTAATTTAAAGTAAAGAAATGTATACCATGGTGTATACATCACACATTGTCTTTGCTTGAGCCCTATTTCAATTTTTTATTTTTGCATTACCTATAACCAAAAAAAAATTACACTATAATTATTTAATATAATATGAAAATTTAATAATTGAAATGATTGATAGTAAATAAATCAAAGAAGGAATACACGTGTCAATTCAACCATGTTTCCCCTTGGTAAATCACTTTGGTGATGATGTTGTATTGGAGAGAAATGTTCTCAGCTAAACTTTGGTTATGTGAAGAAGTGAATTGGAAGGTGATCAATCCCTAAATAAACTATAAGGGTGAGGTGTGCTAATGTCATTAATAACATTTAATATCAATTACACAACTCAAGTGTATACATAATATATCCAATATAGTTAATATAGCCATGGTAAAGTGGTACAACTGTCTCAACATGAAAAAAGGGAGAAGTGACAAGGTCATTGAAGGTGTTGAAACTTGACCTCAAGAATCAAGGGAAAAAGCTATTTTAGATAGATAAAGTCTCAATCGGTGCATCTCATAAAGGTTAGTACATCAATGTATAGTGAGAAAGGAATGAACCTTGTTCAATCCCCCTTATCCAATCTACTATAAATGGTGTATAATATAAATATTTACATGTGATTTGGTGCATCTCTATGGAATATGTACCTATAGTGTGTTTCAATAAGTATTATATATATATATATATATATATATATGTAACATCTACTTTGTAAATTATTTATAATATATGTCACAAAACTAAACAAATGTCCCAAATCTATGAAAATTAGTGACAAAAGAATAGTATTATGTCCCAAGTGTTAGAATAAAAATAACTGAGAGGTGGGGGTGAATTAGTCTTCAATAATTTAAACAATCTTAATTAATCAATCATAAATCATTTAGATAAACATGTTCATCTTAACAAGCATAAACATCAATCTATAAGAGCATAAAACACATGGACATAATATGTATGTGGAAAATCCTTAAGGGGAATAAAATCCACTGAAGCACATCCTAGACAAATTTTCCTATAATACCATGAATCAAATTTAGTTGATCACCAACCCAACAAGGAGCACCAACCCTTAAATTTATCAAGCACCAACTTAACTTTAGCAAACACCAACTTTCTAGGAGGCTACAACCCCCTTACTGATCAAGCACCCACTCAATAAACACTATGAAATAGTCCACTTTTCTTTTATTTCACTCTCATAATTGATTATGATCTTTTTCTCTATCACACTCAAATATGTGTCTTGCATAAGCATTGTCTATCATTTATATTCTTCACTCAATTAGCCCTTCTATGGATTGAAACTATCATGAAATCACTCATGAAAACTTGTAGATGTCTATGACTAATTTATATAATTTATTTGATATGTTTCACCACCTATGTAAACTCAAAAAATCCTCTTCTTCTTCACTTCACATCTACTCACTCTACACTTTCTTCCTTAGGCTTAAAAATGCCTAATACATATACAGGTCTTTTCTTGTTCATACCTTCTTATTTATCCAAGCAATGTTATAATATTAGGTCAGACATGGAATGAATCTTAGAATAATTTAAACACATGGATCAAATGTGATTTGACTCCCTTTATGTCTAACCTTTATCAAATAGGTCTTATCTCTCCTTTACATCCCATGGAGACCTAATATTATTAGGCCAAATTAGCATGCATTACCCTTAGATCCTTTTGGATAATAATAAAAATATTTACATGAAAGAGGAACATCATATTCCACCTTAATATACCTATGATAACCTCATATAGTTTCTATAACACTTTTTAACTCAAATCACTAATTGGAGGACATTATTAGCGTTGGAAATATTACCATTGATGTCAAAGGTCTAGCATTATTGGTGATAAAGGCCCCATAGAATTTAATATTATTTTTAATGTTCATATCTTGGATAATGTGTTTTAATATTTATTTAATATTAATGGCCATATTTTTGGTTGCATAAAGTCAAAAGAAGACCCATGGAGAAGTCAAAGAGTCACAGGGTAAAGACAAAAGAGGGAAAGGATGCATTTTCCCATGAAGAGTCATCTTGAGGAATTCCAAGAGTCACCAAATGAAGACAAAAGAGGAATGGCACAATTTATCATGAAGGGACACTTTGAGGAATTCAAAAATTCACCAAGATAAAGAAAAAATGGGAAAGGATGAATTTGCTTATAAAAAGTTCACCATGTGACTTTTCAAATGAAATAATTTGAAGGGTTATACAAATTTGGCACCATTTTCCATGAGTATTTAAGGGTCACAAAGGTTGAATGGCATAGGTCATTTGGTAAGCTATAAATAAAGGCTTAAGAATCCATTTTTAATATGTGAAAGAGAGCATGGTTTGTAATTATCATATCTAGCTTAGAAGAGCAAAGGAGAGAAAAGAAAGAGATATTGTACTATGATATCATTTGTTAAGAAAGCAACATTGAGAGATAATTATGTGGTATACACAATAGGGGTTGGTGCTCATGAATAGTTATTGTGTTGGTGCTTAGCAAAAGGGTTGGTGCTCATGAATAGTTGCTATGTTGGTACTCCTGTAAGTTGGTTCTTATGAATATTGTAGTTCGAGTTGGTGCTCATTCATGTACTTGAGATTGTTCTTCATGGTTTTTCCCACATTGGGTTTCCCCATTAAAATTTGGTTTCTCTCTCTATCTTGTGTGGTTTTTATTGTTTTAGGTTTATTACATATCTTGAATGAATGGTTAAGTGTAATTTTATTAAGTAAAATTTTATAAGATATATGATATAATGATTCAACCCCCCTCTTAGTATATCTCATGCTTAAAAATTGGTATTAGAGTAAGTTCCTTTATAGAAAGTTTTATAGCTTGAAGGTAGAACTTTTTATATAGCTTGAAGGTAAATCAGGGAGAGCATGATGGTTAGATCACATGAAGGTTTTTATATAAATAAGGCACCTTTTTTTATGGGAAAAATTATGCTTTTTGGAGCATAATTATGAGAACTTATTTGATGTATCTTGTATTTGACATTTGGCAAGCAATTATGGAGGAATACAAAGAGCCATAGACACTTGTGACTACTTTGATAGAAAAGAAGGCAAGTGAAAATAATGCTAAAGCTTTAAATTCTTTTTTTGTTTTATTTATGTGAATCAAATTTTGTTAAAATTATGTAATGCAAATTTTTTTATGAGACTTGGGTAAATCTTGAATATATTTACAAAGGTGATGGAAAGGTTCAGCAAGCTAAGCTCCAGACTTTCAGAAGACAGTTTGAGAGTTTGAAAATGGAAGAAGAAGAAAATATATTGACTTATCTTTTTTTGGTTGATCAAATAGTTAATCATATTTGAGGACTTATAGAAAATTTAGAAGAATCAACAATGGTACGAAAGGTTTTGATATCTCTACCAATGAGATATTATATAAAAGTTTCAACAATTGAGGAGATGAAGGATCTAGACAAGATAAATATGGATGAACTACATGGTATTCTTATAGCATATGAGATATATACTAGAAAAGAGAATCCCTCAAATAAGGAAGCTTCTTTTAAGATATCAAAGAAAGATAAGGCTAAGATTCAAGAATCAAATGAAATCTCTAACGATGATGAATATGACAATGGAGTTTTATTCATTTGCAAGCTGAAAAAGGACATAGGTAAATATCAAGGAAAATTAGCATTTAATTGTTTTAAATGTGGTAAGATTGGACATTTTGTAGATATATGCCTAGATAAGAATAATGGTGATAATTAAGAAGTAAAGTACACATACAAGAAAAACTTCAAAGGCAAATACAAGAAGAAGAGTTTATATTCTAAAAGTCTTAGCTCAGTCAAAGATAGTGGAATCAGTGACTCAAATGAAGAAGAGAATCTATTTATGGCCATACATGAAGATACTTCCACAAAAAAAAGTATAAATGATGAAGCTGAGGTGAATCTAGAACTCATTTGTACCTTAGAAGAATTAGAATCTATTGAGAAGAAGAATTGAAGATTGATGTGCTAGATCAAGAAAAATGAAAAGGAGTCAAAGGAAATAATTGTAGATATACAAGCACACTTTAAAGAAGCCAAAAGGAATGAAAAATATCTAACAACATAGTTGCAAAAAGTAAGTGAAGAATGTGAAATGTATGTTATTGAAATTGCCTCTTTAAAAGAAGATATTGAGAAAGCAGTCAATGATAAAGTAGTTAGTGATTCAAAACTTGAGGATAACACTAACATATTAAATAAGATATTAGAAATTCAAAATTCAATATCAAATAAGATAGGTATCAAATTTGAAGATAAAAAGAGATATGTTGAAGCTCTTACAAAAGAGGAAAAAAAAGGAAAGAAGTGAAGAATATAGAGGATATCTCAAATAAAGAAGTTGGAAGGAATAGAGATAAAAAAAGACAATTAGGAAAAAGATACACAAACAGGTTCTATTTTCATGGTTAAAATTTTGATTATAATGGATATGGTCATAAGAAAATAGGATGTCAAAAAAGAGCTAACAATTTCAGAAATAAGGAGAAGGAAACTCATGTAGAGTCAAGCAGAAGCCATAACTCTTTTGCTCCTCTATCAGGGTTTGATTAATAGGCTATAATATGTTACAAGTGTAATAATTTTAGACGCATAACCTAGCATTTTAGAATCATGTTCAAGTCAATCAATAAGGATTGGATTTTTAAGGCTCCATTCATCAAGAAAAAAGGTCAGACAAATTCATGGTAGAGGAAACAACTTGGATATTTTATGTTAGTTCAGATAGCTTTGCATGAAATTAATGAAGAAAACCCATGGTTCATTAATAGTGGATGTTTGAGGCATGTGATAGGAGACAAAAACAACTTCATAACTCTAAATAAGATCAATGGTGGCATAGTGAAATTTAGAGACAAAACCACTACCAAGATAACTAGAAAAGGTACTTTGAGTGTGGATAATGGTAGAACCAAGACTAAGAATGTATTGTATGTAGATGGTCTTAAGCATAATCTATTGAGTGTAAGTCAAGTATATGATCAGGGATACGCATTAAAGTTTTATGTAGAAGGTTGTGAGATTAGAAGAAAAGATTTAGATGAGTTGATTGTAGATGCTTAGAGGAAAAGCAACAATTTATATTTTTTATCAGATATCTTCACAAAGGCATGATCAAAGGACACATTCAAGGATCTACGAGAGGAGTTGGGAGTAATTTATTTTTCTTCCTACAATTAAGGATCAACATTAGTTGAGGGGGAACTAAGTGTTAGTTCTAGGATAGACCCTTTGACATTGATGTCAAAGGGGGAGAAGTGAAAAAATAGGTATAGGTACAAGTATAGGTATATGTATAGGAATAAGTACAGGGAATAGGTATAAGGAACAAGTATAAGATGATAAAATAAGGGGGAGTTATTGTATGTTTTTCATTTTGGTTATATATGTAGGTTGGCATGTGTGGTATAAGTTTTAGGATGTGGTAGTTTCAATTTGACATTGCCATCAATGATAAAGGAGGAGATTATTGGAAATATTGTCATTGATGTTAAAAGTCTATCATTATTGGTGATAAATGCCCCATATAATTTAATGGAGTTTTAAATGTTCATATCTTGGATAATATGTGTAAATAGTTATTTAATATTAATGAATATTATAAGTTTTAGGATGTCGTAGTTCCAATTTGACATTGCCATCAATGATAAAGGAGGAGATTGTTGGAAATATTGTCATTAATGTTAAAGATCTAACATTATTGATGATAAATGCCCCATATAATTTAATGGAGTTTTAAATGTTCATATCTTGGATAATATGTGTAAATATTTATTTAATATTAATGGATATGTTTTTGGTTGCATAAATTCAAAATAGGTCCCATGGAGAAGTCAAAGAGTCACAAGGTAAAGACAAAAGATGGAAAGGATGCATTTTCCCATGAAGAGTCATCTTGAGGAATTCTAAGATTCACCAAGTGAATACAAAAAATAAAGGGCACAATTTCTCATGAAGGGACACTTTGAGGAATTCAAAAAGTCACCAAGATAAAGACAAAAGGCGAAAGGATGAATTTTGTTATGAAGGGTCACCATGTGACATTTTAAATGAAATAATTCAAAAGGTCATGAAAGTTTGGCACTATTTTCCATGAGGATTGAAGGGTCACAAAGGGTGAATGCCAAATTTCATTTGGTAAGTTATAAATAAAGGCTTGGAAAGTCATTTGTAATATGTAGAAGAGAGCATGGTTTGTAATTGTCATATCTAGCTTAGAAGAGGAAAGGAGAGAAAAGAAAGAGATATTGTAATGTGTTATCATTTTTCGAGAAAGAAACATTGAGACATAGTTTTTTTGTATACACAATAGGGGTTGGTGTTCATGGGGATTGGTGTTTATGAATAGTTATTATGTTGGTGCTCAACAAAGGGGTTGGTGCTCTTGTGGGTTGGTGTTCATGAATAGTTATTATGTTGGTGATCTTTCAATTTTGTGCTTTCAAATATTTTAGTTTGAGTTGGTTCTCATTCATATACTTGAGATTGTTCTCCATGGTTTTTTCCACATTGGGTTTCCACGTTAAAATTTGGTGTCTCTCTCTATCTTGTGTGGTGTTTATTGTTTTAATTTTATTGCATATCTTGAATGAATGGTTAAGTGAAATTTTATTAAGTGAAATTTTATAAGATATATTATATATTGGTTCCACCCCCCCCCCTCTCAGTATATCACATGCTTAACAATTAGTATAGTTCATATTAGCCTTGTGCAAACCCAAAATGTCTATCTAAAACAATTGAAGAATACATACAAATTTGCCAAACAAAAGTGGAATTTTTTTTATAGATAATCCTCATGAACTTAGAGTAATCATCATATGAATTATACCTCACAACTTAAGGTAAAAACGTTCAGACCCTTCTCTGCAAGAAGTCTACTCAAAACTACCAATTGGTCCCAAAATAGAGTCATGGAACCTTGAACCTTTGTCACCTATAGGAACACTCTTAAGGTATTACAATGAATTATTATGATCTTATATCCTTCTTATATCAAATTACATCACAAGGATCACAAATACAAATGATATCTATTGGCCTTATAGACCAATTTTTTGACCTCCTTTCTCATAGACCTTACTTAGTCTGATAAGCCATATTGGCTTCAATGTTCCAATATTTTTATACTAACTTAAAATATTTTTCAATGCATTGATAGGAAAATAAATTCTTAAATATATATATATATATATATATATATATATATATATATATATATATATATATATATATATATATATATATATATATATATATATATATGATTTGTATTCTTTAGATAAGGTTAGAGAGCCTCCAACTTATCACTCCCACTTGCTTACTCAGACTTGTCAATACACCTTCAAACATAGTCATAGCAAGAATGAATTTCAACTCTTGTCTAGATAATTTTGGAGGCATATGATGCATGTGGATGATAATATGATATTATTAGGTAACTATAATATATAAATATTTCATGTTAAAGTGATAATATTATTCTTGCAAACTAATCTCACACACTTACACCTTCACTATCTTATCTGCATTAGACATGTAAACTTATGAGCAACATTCTCAACATATCCACAGACCTAAAAATCATATAATAAAAACTAATGTATACTATAGGTATTGAAAAAACAACCCCATGCATTTGGATCCATCCATAATAAATTGAAACACATCCCTAATCTCATTCCCACTTCAACACGGTTTTTCTCACTATCTGCCTCATTAGGCCTTTTTAGTGATAGGTCAACTTCCATGACTAATTTAGCATATTTGAGGTCTAGAACTTGCTCAAAAAACACCATGGTCATAAGATAAAATTATCAAGATTAAATATACATCACTTAAAAACTTTAACTTGGTCAATTATGCCTACTATAAAAAAATTATGAGAAACATGGATTTTCTTATAAGATCCACTCACTCACGTGACAAACCAATGCCACTTGGAGGTACTTGGGAGAGTATTATACATGATCCAATAATAAAAATAGGTCATCCAATTCATTTTTATCAATTTCCATCAATATCTTCCATAATAGATCAAAATTAGGATCTTAGATATGTTTAAAGCACCTTAGAATCTTAACAATCATTCATAAAGCTTAGGCCCTTAATCCAGAAACTAATGCTTTTAAATTTGATCTAAGACCCTTACCCATATACCATTAATTTATTAGGTTATAATTTATAGGTTACACATTCCAATGAAAACATGAAATTTCTTTTTGGGTTGAGAACTCTTCATTTTGTACACACAAGAAACCTCAAAACCACATTTCATACCTTTCCTTGCAAATTTTGACCTCATACTTGGTCACCATACTTGAAACAACATGGAACACATCTATCCATAATCACATTTGAAATATTTCATTGGAAAAATTATATCATGCCTTAATAGGTGAGGCAAAATCTCATGGAATAGGTCTAGGTGCAAACCTTAAAACCACTTTTCACGCTTTTCCTTTAACCCAACACTTCTAACTTCACCAACATGCCTAAGACACCTTATCAAACTTCTACCAATGCTTCATTACTCTTTATCTTGACCTATTAATTCTCTATACCTTCATGATATAATATTTATTATGTTCTATATTTGTACCTTCATATCAACATGACTAGACTTCTCATGCTCTTATAACATACTAACCATATGATGACCTGTATCATCATTCTAACCTATACCTCAAGTTATAATCTTGACATCTTTATACCATTAATATTATTTTCAAGTCATATTTATATAAAAATGTCATGTAAATATTCATACTAATAATGACCATACTCATTGTCTTCTTATCACTACACTCTTCCAAGTTACCATGCTCACACCTTCTCACAAGGTCTCTTCATGCCATCCTTCACTAGGCACCTCATGACATCATCAACTTTGACATAAATGAACACACACAACATTATAATGATATAAATTAAAACAATCTATTGATATTAATGATAACACCTCAAAAAACTCCCCCTTTGTCATTGATGGCAACCACTCTTACAAATGCTTTTTGAAATCTCTCTCCTTATTTCTAAATTCTCCTTCCCCCTTTGACATTGATGACAAAGTAGAATATGGATCTAGGAAGCTATATATAACCATGTTCCCATTATCTCCATTAATGCCTCTTTATAATGCAATCAGAACTCAAAAACACTCATGAAACTATTAGAAACACATTTTCTTCCCCCTGAGCAAATGGAAAACATGCATGGCAACTATTGACCAAATTTGACTTTTTAGTCAAATTGGGGCACCTATAGTAAAAAACTTGAATATATATATATATATATATATATATATATATATATATATATATATGGGGTGTAATATCATGTCATGAGGTGTTTCATAGGTCATTTTATTCCATTAAATGTTATATTATCCTTAGTTTCTTATTTCATTAGTCTCTCATATCATTTTGGGTCATTTTAAGGGTTAAAATAGTGCATTTAATGCTTTGTACAAGTTTTTGGGAAATGTGAATGTTATAATAGGTTGTTTCATGTCCCATATTTTCTTATAATTCTAAACTAACTATCATTAACTAAAATATGGTAGGTTGTTTAGAGAAAAGTCAAGTTTTCTTAGAGAAAAGGAAGAATTTGGTAATTATATGACCTTCTTGGGATTTGTGCCACATGGGATAGGGTCAGGGGTGTCCTTTAATTTTAATCATCTCAAACCCACCTTATTTTTTTATCTATAAAGTCCATTTATTGATCAAAATAATTCTGCTCTTTTCTTGGCCTACTAGCCACATAAAAGTAACTTGCAGGTTTATACTTGGTACGATCATCACAAGGTGTTTCAAGAAAAATTATTATGGGAGGTTGTTTTAAGCATATATACCTTAATTTTAATATCAATATTTATAATAATGATCAAATATAATTTATGAATCATCTATTTGAAGTTGATTGCTTAAAACTACCTACTCATCCATGCACCCTGCAAGTTTTTCTCTTACTTAGGAGATTTTATACAATATATATATATTGAGATTGTTAATAGAGCATGTTAAATTAATTATCCAATGATAATCACACTTTTTATCATGTTTCATGAGGTTTTTATGTACTAATCATCTCAATTTTTAGGAGGATATAAATTTTTAAGTTGTAAGTAGTCTTGCACCATTTTTAGAGTTTCATGCTTTGTCAATAGTTATAGGGGGTTGTGTTAACATATTTTATAAGTTTTAAACGTCCTAATAACTCCCATCCACACTAAAACTTCATTATATAAAACAATCTTCATAGTTTTCAAGTCCATGTGCCATGCCACAATCACTCATTATCCTTGTCTACTTTGTATCAAGTGTTTGTAAAAAGTATTTCATGTTAAAAAAGGGGTTTAAAGGTTTTATTGAATGTTTGTAACATCCTAATGTCTCATCCCAATATCATGTTAATATATTAAGTGACCTTGAAATGTAAAATACACCATACATAGTTATAATTTACTACCTATGCACACAGTCTACATGCTAAACTCAGCCTAAGTCCACTTGCAGGATCCTCACAAAGACCAATCACTTTTAAATGGAAATTTATAAGCTAAACATGAATATTTATATTAAGGAAGGTTATTTTAAACTTTTGAAAATATCCAAGATACATTGGAAACTACAAGTATGCATATGATGTATAAGGTTATACTGCCTACTCAGTCAAATGTTCACCTACAGATGGTGCTAAAAAGTCATGAAATACATTTTGGAGGTGTTATAAAAAATGGAAAGACTCACATAAAAAAACCTTATATGTTGAAACATCCTAAGCATGCATATTTGGCATGGTAAGAGAGTAGATGAGAATGAAAATATGCTAGAAAGTCAAGTGACTATTTTAGGTTTCTAATCCCTAAAAAGGGAAAACATAGATCCTACAAGGTTTTGGGAATGACATTTGACATAGTTATAATTTTTTTAAGGAAATTATAGTTGTTGTTTTTAAATTAATTATCATGGAGAAGACCCTCAAAATGTTTTATGAGCAGATGATAGAGGGAAGGTAGTTTTCAAAATCCCTCAAATGGTCCTAAAAAGCACTGAATTATCTCATTATTGTCTACAAGTATGAGACTAAAAGGAAAATTCTTTCACCAAAGTTACAATTGAGAATTAGTTACATGATTATAAATTTATAATGATTTTTGAGACATTATGTGATCTAATATATCATCATATGGAGATGGTAAGATGTGTTTGACCTCCTATTCAAACCTCTCAGTCCGTACACAAGGCTAATTGTACCTACAACTCAATATATGATAGTGACCTATTTTTGGTCTCTAAAGTGGTTTTTCGGGGATTATCATGTTGATTTAAGGTTAAATAATTCATTTTTAGACCAAAATAGTTTCAAGAGGAATCTTTTAATGTCATGGACAAGCTAAATAGAGGCAAAAATAGCCTACAAGTAGGGTCTGTAGGGGTTTCCCAATTAACAAGCAGGGTACAGTCTTGGTAAGGTTTGTAAGAGTAAATATAAGACATTAGAGGGTTGGAGTGATTAAATTAAATTATAAAATTATAATAAATATCTTTATCATCTCTATAAACCCTTATCAATGTTTAAAATCCTAGATATTGTAGTGTAACCTACAGGCAAGCAAGTTGAGTGTCTCACTCTTAGCAAACAAACTCACCTTTAAGCCCAAATAATAGATAGGGTTTAAAGCTTATGTTTAATATAAATGACCCATATTTCATGACCTAATGGATAATATTTTAATACTATGACTAGCTTCTAAAGAGGTGAATGTAACTTGTAGGTAGGGTTCCAAGAGAGTAAGTCATAGTTTACACCAAAAAATGAACAAAGAAGCAATATTTTGATGTGGAAGCATCATGAACGTAAGAAAAAATAATAAAATAAACTAAAAATGGATATTATAGGGTTTATATACATCTTCAAGAATCATATCTTATTCTTATATCTAGTTTGAGTAACCTACATGCACCTTCTTAAACAGAAAACACAGTTAAGATTTGTTGACATAGTCTTGTGAGGTCAAACATATAGATGAGTGTGTAAGATGTTGGAGATTAAAATGGATATTTAAATAATATTAATAATGGTAAAAATAACCTCACAAAACTCCCAAAAACACAAACCAAGCACAATGGAAGGCACTTCCAAGTGCATACACAGTCCCTATGATGAAACCTTGCACAATTTGCACTCCAAGAGGTCTATCTTGGAAATTGAGGAGGGTTGAGGGTATAAAAACTCTACCAAGAGATAAAATTCGGTACACATAATGAATATGATTTTGGAAAGCTCATAAAATAACAAACTTGTCTAAAAAATAGGGGAAGTGCTCTCTATTTTGTCTCAGATAAAGGACACTTCCCCCATGAACAAACCCTACATTTTTGACAAAGGAGATATAAAACATGAACCAGAAGCTTGTAGGATGTTGTTTGAAGGTTGGATAATTTTAAATACACCTATAAAAATATGGGAAAACAAACATGGTGTTATAAACATCTAAGGTTGTAGTCAGCCCTAGTAGGCATAGTTATGCCTATAAGCTCAAACAAGGAGCCACTTTCATTTTTGGACATAATTATAATTTGAAACTGATGGGATCATGTTTTTAGTGTCATATCAGATGTGTATAGGAATTTTGGATTCAATGAAATCAAATATAATAATCCAAGACACATAATTTATAAGCAAGCTTATGGAACAAGGCTTAGGCCAAGACCAAATGGAAGGGTCTTTACCATTATATAATGAAATATGCATCTTAAATAATTTGGAAATTATTTTAAGGGAATTTTAGAGATTTAAAAACTTTTAGATTGTAATGAAAGCCAAATAAATTCATTTGTGAGCTCAAAACTGATTTAGGTATGTAGGAAAGGAGAGCAATGGGTCAAGTCATGATGCTCATATCTTCTTGGAGGTTTTACATGGGTCTCCAAGGAATTTGGAGATGTTATAAAGGTCCTTAAACACCAATTTTTTGGAATTTTTTGGCAGATTTGATGTCCAAACCTTATGAAAAATCCTTAAGACCAAGAATAGGTCTAAAATACTAATAAACCCTCAAATAGGACCTAATGGAGAAACTAAGCTTGGTAAGCTAATAAAATGGACTAGTTTGAAAATAATAGATGTTGTATGTTGAAGATGACTCTCTTAGGCTCTCTCCCATGCTAATTAAATGTGCAGACTTATACGGATGGGGTAAAGAATAGGTTCTTTTTAACCATTTTTTGTGTTTTTAAAGTTCTAGAAGGATTCAAAAGATGAAACCAACTTTGGGTGAAATTTTTATACTTGAGATAACTACTAATAATAATTTAATGCCTTGAATCAGGTTCTATTCTTCAACTAGGTGATTTATTTTAGCTAATCAAATATGGCATATTAGATAAGCTAGTGAAGAAGATGGAAAACTTTAAATGAGCTCATTTTAAGGTATCCCTAATGATTATAAGACCATGTAGGGTCTTTAAACCTATAATAAATTCCCTCCCATATATTTTCAAAGATAATTGATTCATTTTTCAAATCCAAGTGTGTAGGGTGCATGAAAGGAGTTCTTTTTAGACTGCAAATGATGATGGCTCCTTTCAAGTTGATTTTAGAAGACCAAGCATGCAACTAATGAATTTATAAGCATTTCTGATGTTCATAACCTACAATAAAATCATCATATATGGTCCTAATTAGTTATGGGATGTTAAAATAGCTCCAATCATGAAGGCAATTTTTTGTGTAAAATAGGAAGTTTAATGCCACTTTTCATGAGGTTTATGACTTAGATGGACATTTTTAGTTACATAACTTACATGTTTCATCCCATATAAATATCATATTCACAAGTAACTCATTGGATTAGATTGATAAGTATCCTTGTGACCCTTGGACTTCTTTTTTCTTGTCCATTTCAAGTTCTATAAGGACTAACCATTTTGGCATTATATTAGATGATCCACTTGAGTATGGTGAATACCTACTCATTTTTATACATTTTGATAAATAAAATGACTAATTTTTACCTCTTTCATGACTTTTCATAGTGCTTTATACTTGAATATTGAATTTTCTTAGTGAAGACTATGGATTCCTTAACATGTTCCCATATTCTCTCACCTATTTGTAGCTTTTTCTTGTAGGGCATGTGATGTGTTCTGGGAAATTTCAAATTTTAAGTGATTTAGTATATTCACTAGTTCAATTCAAGTCCTCTATTCTAGTCCTCCTAGCTTTGCACATTTATCCATAACCCCACAATGTTACATTGATGTAAGAAGACATAGATAGGAAAGTGTATGTTTAGTTTGTCCTTTGATTTCAAGTGTAATATGTATATGGTTGGATGTAATCAATATATTGGTGTATCACCTCCCTTAATTTAGTTTTATTTTATTTATATCTCTCCCTTTTGACCCATAAAAGTTAATAGTAGTTGTAATCCTAAGTGGTACATCAAGGGAACTAGCCCTATCTAGAGACTCACCTCATTCCTTAGGCTACCCAAAATCTTAGAGGTAATTCTATTGTGCCACTTAGATGAGGAGATATTTTCATCTCCTCAAAGAGCACAAATCTAAGTGACAATATTTTTTGTTGCACTTAGTGGGGCTCTTGTTCCAAGAGATTGAGATATTTTTGGTGTTGTCTCTCAATAATAAGTCTTTAGTGTCATATATTCAATCATAAATTATGAATCCAAATATATATTAGTTGTTCAAAAAACCCAAGTTTATCCATTTAATATTTATGGTAACATGTTTCTTTTTTTTTCTTGCTTTCAATGAGGTTTCATGGTTGACTTTGGTGTTGAGTTTTGTTCTCTACAAGTTGGTGAGACATTTCAAACTTGCACTATTCCCTATTAATATGAACAAGTCCTTGGTCAATATTATCATGATCCTTATCAACCTCAATACAATTTTTTTAGCCTCAATATGATCATATCTAGCCCATACATGATTCTTACCAGTCCTATAGTTAGCCATCTCAATGTCTTATTCGTAGTCAACCTAGTCACTTCTTAACTCAACCCATTTCCACCTTCAAACAAACTCTTTTGGGGTATGAGAACTATATGTTAGATATTTATACTTAAATGGGATGTGGTAAAAATATTCCTATTAATTCCATCCATCAAGTGATAAATGCATTAGAGATAGTCAAGAGAGAGTGGGCACCTATTAAAAGAGCCAATTGGCAAAGGCTTACAAATGAGACTATAGATGTGCATGCTGTGATTTCATCCTTAGAAGATAAGATAAGAATTCATGAGAGGCAACCTTAAAAATTATATCAGCCTTGATATCCACCTCCTCAAGTTTTTTATCATCTATATTTTCCCCTTACTCATGAGCCAAATCAAGCCTATCAAATTCATCCTTTTCCCAATCAACTAGATGAGAAAATTGAAAAGAGAAACTTTATGCTTGAATCTAATCTTGATAGATAGATTGAATTAGAAAATATGAATATGTAACAATCTATGTTGGCAGTAAAAAAAGTGGATTTCAAGCCCTCATTTCCCTCTCACAATGCATCCCTTCCACCTCAAAAGGAGATTCATAATCCCAATGTCTTAAGTTGGAACAAGATAGTGGAGTTATAGGGAAAGAAAGAGGAGAAAAGTCTTGACAAAGAATGTGATGTTGAGAAGAATCTTGACCCTATACAAAATCCTCCCATCCTTCCTTAATAAAATTATTTAAATCCTAATATCCTAAGCTAGATAAAAATAGTAGAGTCATGGGCAAAGAAGGAAGATAGAAGCATTATCAAAGATTGTGAAGTAGACAATGGAGTTGATCCTTTGCAAGTCCTTCCCACCTTTCCACAAGAAAAATTTTGTTTTTCATGGAAGCCCCCTTATATTACTTATGATCACGAATAGTACTATCAACTTCAAGAGAATATTCTCCAAGATAACCTATCCAAGAAAATAGATGAGTTAGAGGCAAAGATGGATTTGCTAAGACAAGGTGAGATGAAAGGTTTAGATCAAAAAGAATGTCCTATGCCCAAACACACCCCATCTACCCTTCTTCAAGAGAGTAACTAAGATAAATAAGATGTTAATTAGGTAGAAGGAAGAAATTCAAGTTGCTTTAGTCCAATATATACCTCCCCTTCCTCAAGAGCTTCCCAAAGAGCCTATTACTTTACATTTTCAATCTGATTTTGAGTTCTGTGTACCACCTCCACCAACTACTTCCTCTTTTTCTCATCCCATCACCCTTTGCCTTGATGTACATATGGTGTGGGAACCAAAATAAGAGTAGATATTTGAATAAATTTTATAACTCTTTCTTGAAGAGAATGCAGCTCTATGGCAGCCCCATTGGGATAAATCACGAGATTTCAAGATGCCTAGTCTTGGGATCACCTTGAAGGAAGTTCAAGACCTTATAGCCCTTGACAAACAAGATAAGATTATGATAGTTGAGGTTAAATTTTCAATCCATCAAGAGGTCTTAAGTTAGGTTCTTATGTTAAATATCCATGTTTGATTGATAATGAAGAATGCATTATTTGTGGTAAAGAGGTAAAGAGGAAATATTGGAAGAAGAGCCTATCTTGATAAGAGAAAGTGAAGATGAAAAAGCTCAATTAATGGCTGATAAATATGACCTCATGAGTCCTTATGAGGAATACATTACCATAAAGACTCCCCTCAGTGAATAAAAGGACAATTCACAATCTGTTTCTTCCATATTCAAGGGGATGTGTATCCATGGGGAAGGTAGCCAAGATTTGAAGAAAGAGATACACGAAGAAGACTTGATATTTGATCATGTGGTTGTGTATGACCATTACAAGCATGAAGAGGTAGTGGTATTAGATAGCAAAGAAGATAAAGATGATTGCTAGTTATAAATGGATCTCTTTCAAGAGCTTGAATAACTTTACCAAGTTGAGGGCCAAGTATATGATAAGGTGAAGAAAGAATCTTCTTTAGAAGATAATGACCAATATTGGGAAGAATATGCAAAGCTCCTTGATGATATAAAATAACTTTCAGCTAAGGGAAAGCCCAATTTTGTTGAGAGAACTATGGGAGACAAGAGGGTATGCCTTATTGAATCACCATTTGAAGATATAGCTGAAGGATCATATGAGGAAGTTGAGGCCATTTGGACACAATAAGAGTTCATTTCCTTGGTAATTTTTTTTAGATACTTGGTTCTCATTTAATATCATGCCAATGAATTTGAAAAATGTTGTGAAAGAGTTGGAGGCATCAATGCTAGAGTTCAAAAGGCTACATGCCTCATTCAATCCTCCACGTCATGAAGTAAGTGTTATCACTTGAACTTGCACCCAATGAGGAGATAGGAAAATATTCTCCTAATTCAAGTGAGACAATGGAAATAACCTAGGACTATGGGTATCCCTATTTGGGGGTGGATCTATAGATGAGGGGCTAGCTCCCCTTGATGCATCACTAAAGCACATATCCTAAAACTATCACT
Organism: Torreya grandis; assembly: GCA_037957365.1. Lineage (NCBI taxonomy): Eukaryota > Viridiplantae > Streptophyta > Pinopsida > Cupressales > Taxaceae > Torreya > Torreya grandis. The sequence continues at coordinate 237,200 of JARHVA010004284.1, read as the reverse complement.
TGGGAGGTTGAAAAGGGTAAGAATAGCATGAAAATTAAAACTATTATATTGGAGGTGATACACCAAATGTTTTCTCTACTCACACTCTTTGACATGAAATTGAAACCAAGAATAAGTTACATATACACTTCACTCAACATTAACTCTCTTTATCACATCAATGCTTCAACATGGGGTCTTGAAGATAGCATAGGTTATGAAGACTTAGGAAATAGGCATTATAAGACACTATATTGAATGATATATTCACTATACCTTTAACTTCACTTAACACTTCTTCTTCACCTATAATAAAGAGAACATAACACACTAGGTACTAATAGGAATAATATGTGAAGGCAAATAGACATCACTCTTACACAAGACTAAACACTATCATTTACACTTAGTGAATTATTTGAATAAGGTAAAATTAATTGTATTTATATATTCAAGGAAATTTTTTTGTAGGAATTCACCATACCCAATTTGAGAGATCTATACAATGGCCAAGAAGACCCAATTTATATAACTTGGAAGAAGAGAGAGAGAGAGAGAGAGAGAGAGAGAGAGAGAGAGAGAGAGAGAGAGAGAGAGAGAGAGAGAGAGAGAGAGAGAGAGAGAGAGAGAGAGAGAGAAGTTGTAGAGGCACAAGGACATGTGTCACAAATGTGAAGACCAATTAAAATTAATGAGAGAGAAGGATGGGGTGATCCATATCATTTTATGAGTTACAAATTTCATCTTAAATCATCTAAAACCTATAAATAGTCAAGAAACTCCTTTTATATACACAGAAAACTACCCCTTATGATTGGCCTTACAAAACTACCCAAACACTACACCTGATAAATTTTGATGATTAATATGAGTATGAGGGGTTACTAAGAATACATAACATGAATTTTTGAGGCTGTTGAAACTTTCTATCATCTTGGCCATGCATGATCACACTTGGCAATCTCAAAATAGCACTTTTCCCTTCACCTCTCACACTTGGCACCTTTAAAATCTTCAAAATTGTAATATGATTCATAAAAGAGGAGAAATTGCATGTTTAAAGAGTTATAATAACATAAATTATAATAAATTGGCCTTAAAAGGCTCTTCAAATGAAGATTTATCATTTATTCTAAGTCCTCACTAGCTTGCTCACTAGACTGGCTAAAATGAACAAGTTGGTAGGCACACTTAGGAGATTATGAACTTGATATAATTACCATAATGACTTATTAAAATTCATAATATTCCCTCCAAAAGTGATTTCATCTCCTATAATCTCACCATGCCTACACAACACAAAAAATGGTTAATATAATCCTTATTTTCCTCTTTAATATATATTTTAATACAATACAAGGACATTTATTTGATCCTCATGGAGTTATAAACAACTTCTCTTCAGCACTCAAGGTCAAATTCCTTCATCTGGGTGCACTTTTAGGCTTATTTTCACCTCTAGGCCCCAAAATAGGGTTTGACAAGGTTTTGAGTGGTTTCTAGTCTTAACATTTTTTCATAAAGAACTAACATTGTAATCCCATTTGGATTCCAATTTTGTCCTCTTAATGACCCTCTCCATAATCCATAAATATCTCTAGGTCCCATGCAAAGGTATATGAAAGTTGTGAGCATTGCAAATTAGCATTCGAGCTCTTCTTGTGCATTCTGGGAGGTTTGTGAACATTTTAAAGCCAAAAATGGATTCTTGGGAAATTTATATGAAAAAAAAGGTTATAAGACATTTTAATACATTCCAATCATGTATCCAAATCACTATAAAATCTCACTAAGAGCTTAAGATGAAAACCTTCCCCTATTTGGCATTAGGTCTAGACCTTGCCAATAAGTCTGTTTGGCACTTGAGACTCAAAATGACCTTCCAATAAATTAATTTTAATCGTTATGGATCAAACACTTCATTTTCACCTCGATGAAGGTGACCTGAGTCATTAGAATTTCTACCTAAGGCCCAAACTAAAAATGGCTTCCTATTTGGAATTAGGCCTATTCTTTTCCTTACCCTGATGACTATAGCCCTACATGTTTAGAGCATCCTATTTGGTTATAGATATTATATAAAGGTTTTTTAAGGTCTCATTAGGTGTGTCCCAACATAAAAACATTCATCCAAGACCCATACCATGCCTTATTTTCTAAACCACCCTTTTGCTTAGAAACTCATTATATTTTACACAGGAAAACTACCCCTATTTTGAAACAGAACATGGGGTATCTACTCTATTTTTTTGAGAAAAAATAGTATTGGAGTTTATTTTTAAAGTGTTAAAGATTATCCATACCAAAATTTAGCTCCTAAATCCTATTAAACACACCTATCTACTGAGAGGGGGGTGCATTAGTAGATCTCAAAAACCTAATTTATTATACCTCCCAAGATAAATGAAAAACAAATGCAAACTTAAACACATGAAAGAGAAATAACAAAATAAAAATGGCACAACACACAACACTATATTTATACATGGAAACCTAAAGGGAAAAACCATGGTGAGAAATATGTTATAATCTACTATTCTAATCTAGCCTCACAAAGTTTGTCTCACTAATAGAACCTTACTGGTTACATTTTCGGACACCCATCCCATGGAGACACCAATCCCTTATTTTAATATCACTAACTCTCAATAATAACCCACTCCCTATTATAAGCACTAACCTAATTCAATCTGATGGCACCAACAAATTAGACAAAATGAATTACAATTATGTTTAGATTCTTAAAATAATCCAAGTCTGTTCTTTATTGCAAGTCCTATCTACAACTGCCCATTTCTTCTTCAAAACTTTTTTGCATGATCTTCACTCTTATACATCACATACTCTATGTGTAGGATTGTCTATTTTTAACACTAGATTATTCAAATTTGTTTATTACTGCTCCATGCTTAGATGAGTCTTAATCCATTTACTTCTACAACTTGACTCCTCTCATTCCCAAAATGAATGCCTGTTCATCTTCTATTTTCCATGTCATTTTGGAAATTCACATTAGAGGAAAAAACCTTGAAAGTGACCTTTGAATATATGTGTGTGTGTGTGTGTGTGTGTGTGTGTGTGTGTGTGTGTGTGTGTGTGTGTGTGTGTGTGTGTGTGACTTATATGAGTAACCATTTTTACAAGAATTGGTTATATTTTTTAAACAACACTTCAGACTTTTGTAACTGACTCACTTTTTTTGGTTCTTGTAAATGCAAGTCTTCACATTAATCTTTTCATGTCTTATCAAGTTTTTGAGAGTGTGAAACTCAACTTACCTTTTTGGGTTCTCTAAGATGTAAAAATTATTCTTATGCAATTTTTATTTCAAGTTCTATAAGGACTAACCATTTTGGCATTATATTAGATGATCCACTTGAGTATGGTGAATACCTACTCATTTTTATACATTTTGATAAATAAAATGACTAATTTTTACCTCTTTCATGACTTTTCATAGTGCTTTATACTTGAATATTGAATTTTCTTAGTGAAGACTATGGATTCCTTAACATGTTCCCATATTCTCTCACCTATTTGTAGCTTTTTCTTGTAGGGCATGTGATGTGTTCTGGGAAATTTCAAATTTTAAGTGATTTAGTATATTCACTAGTTCAATTCAAGTCCTCTATTCTAGTCCTCCTAGCTTTGCACATTTATCCATAACCCCACAATGTTACATTGATGTAAGAAGACATAGATAGGAAAGTGTATGTTTAGTTTGTCCTTTGATTTCAAGTGTAATATGTATATGGTTGGATGTAATCAATATATTGGTGTATCACCTCCCTTAATTTAGTTTTATTTTATTTATATCTCTCCCTTTTGACCCATAAAAGTTAATAGTAGTTGTAATCCTAAGTGGTACATCAAGGGAACTAGCCCTATCTAGAGACTCACCTCATTCCTTAGGCTACCCAAAATCTTAGAGGTAATTCTATTGTGCCACTTAGATGAGGAGATATTTTCATCTCCTCAAAGAGCACAAATCTAAGTGACAATATTTTTTGTTGCACTTAGTGGGGCTCTTGTTCCAAGAGATTGAGATATTTTTGGTGTTGTCTCTCAATAATAAGTCTTTAGTGTCATATATTCAATCATAAATTATGAATCCAAATATATATTAGTTGTTCAAAAAACCCAAGTTTATCCATTTAATATTTATGGTAACATGTTTCTTTTTTTTTCTTGCTTTCAATGAGGTTTCATGGTTGACTTTGGTGTTGAGTTTTGTTCTCTACAAGTTGGTGAGACATTTCAAACTTGCACTATTCCCTATTAATATGAACAAGTCCTTGGTCAATATTATCATGATCCTTATCAACCTCAATACAATTTTTTTAGCCTCAATATGATCATATCTAGCCCATACATGATTCTTACCAGTCCTATAGTTAGCCATCTCAATGTCTTATTCGTAGTCAACCTAGTCACTTCTTAACTCAACCCATTTCCACCTTCAAACAAACTCTTTTGGGGTATGAGAACTATATGTTAGATATTTATACTTAAATGGGATGTGGTAAAAATATTCCTATTAATTCCATCCATCAAGTGATAAATGCATTAGAGATAGTCAAGAGAGAGTGGGCACCTATTAAAAGAGCCAATTGGCAAAGGCTTACAAATGAGACTATAGATGTGCATGCTGTGATTTCATCCTTAGAAGATAAGATAAGAATTCATGAGAGGCAACCTTAAAAATTATATCAGCCTTGATATCCACCTCCTCAAGTTTTTTATCATCTATATTTTCCCCTTACTCATGAGCCAAATCAAGCCTATCAAATTCATCCTTTTCCCAATCAACTAGATGAGAAAATTGAAAAGAGAAACTTTATGCTTGAATCTAATCTTGATAGATAGATTGAATTAGAAAATATGAATATGTAACAATCTATGTTGGCAGTAAAAAAAGTGGATTTCAAGCCCTCATTTCCCTCTCACAATGCATCCCTTCCACCTCAAAAGGAGATTCATAATCCCAATGTCTTAAGTTGGAACAAGATAGTGGAGTTATAGGGAAAGAAAGAGGAGAAAAGTCTTGACAAAGAATGTGATGTTGAGAAGAATCTTGACCCTATACAAAATCCTCCCATCCTTCCTTAATAAAATTATTTAAATCCTAATATCCTAAGCTAGATAAAAATAGTAGAGTCATGGGCAAAGAAGGAAGATAGAAGCATTATCAAAGATTGTGAAGTAGACAATGGAGTTGATCCTTTGCAAGTCCTTCCCACCTTTCCACAAGAAAAATTTTGTTTTTCATGGAAGCCCCCTTATATTACTTATGATCACGAATAGTACTATCAACTTCAAGAGAATATTCTCCAAGATAACCTATCCAAGAAAATAGATGAGTTAGAGGCAAAGATGGATTTGCTAAGACAAGGTGAGATGAAAGGTTTAGATCAAAAAGAATGTCCTATGCCCAAACACACCCCATCTACCCTTCTTCAAGAGAGTAACTAAGATAAATAAGATGTTAATTAGGTAGAAGGAAGAAATTCAAGTTGCTTTAGTCCAATATATACCTCCCCTTCCTCAAGAGCTTCCCAAAGAGCCTATTACTTTACATTTTCAATCTGATTTTGAGTTCTGTGTACCACCTCCACCAACTACTTCCTCTTTTTCTCATCCCATCACCCTTTGCCTTGATGTACATATGGTGTGGGAACCAAAATAAGAGTAGATATTTGAATAAATTTTATAACTCTTTCTTGAAGAGAATGCAGCTCTATGGCAGCCCCATTGGGATAAATCACGAGATTTCAAGATGCCTAGTCTTGGGATCACCTTGAAGGAAGTTCAAGACCTTATAGCCCTTGACAAACAAGATAAGATTATGATAGTTGAGGTTAAATTTTCAATCCATCAAGAGGTCTTAAGTTAGGTTCTTATGTTAAATATCCATGTTTGATTGATAATGAAGAATGCATTATTTGTGGTAAAGAGGTAAAGAGGAAATATTGGAAGAAGAGCCTATCTTGATAAGAGAAAGTGAAGATGAAAAAGCTCAATTAATGGCTGATAAATATGACCTCATGAGTCCTTATGAGGAATACATTACCATAAAGACTCCCCTCAGTGAATAAAAGGACAATTCACAATCTGTTTCTTCCATATTCAAGGGGATGTGTATCCATGGGGAAGGTAGCCAAGATTTGAAGAAAGAGATACACGAAGAAGACTTGATATTTGATCATGTGGTTGTGTATGACCATTACAAGCATGAAGAGGTAGTGGTATTAGATAGCAAAGAAGATAAAGATGATTGCTAGTTATAAATGGATCTCTTTCAAGAGCTTGAATAACTTTACCAAGTTGAGGGCCAAGTATATGATAAGGTGAAGAAAGAATCTTCTTTAGAAGATAATGACCAATATTGGGAAGAATATGCAAAGCTCCTTGATGATATAAAATAACTTTCAGCTAAGGGGAAGCCCAATTTTGTTGAGAGAACTATGGGAGACAAGAGGGTATGCCTTATTGAATCACCATTTGAAGATATAGCTGAAGGATCATATGAGGAAGTTGAGGCCATTTGGACACAATAAGAGTTCATTTCCTTGGTAATTTTTTTTAGATACTTGGTTCTCATTTAATATCATGCCAATGAATTTGAAAAATGTTGTGAAAGAGTTGGAGGCATCAATGCTAGAGTTCAAAAGGCTACATGCCTCATTCAATCCTCCACGTCATGAAGTAAGTGTTATCACTTGAACTTGCACCCAATGAGGAGATAGGAAAATATTCTCCTAATTCAAGTGAGACAATGGAAATAACCTAGGACTATGGGTATCCCTATTTGGGGGTGGATCTATAGATGAGGGGCTAGCTCCCCTTGATGCATCACTAAAGCACATATCCTAAAACTATCACTTGGGAGGTTGAAAAGGGTAAGAATAGCATGAAAATTAAAACTATTATATTGGAGGTGATACACCAAATGTTTTCTCTACTCACACTCTTTGACATGAAATTGAAACCAAGAATAAGTTACATATACACTTCACTCAACATTAACTCTCTTTATCACATCAATGCTTCAACATGGGGTCTTGAAGATAGCATAGGTTATGAAGACTTAGGAAATAGGCATTATAAGACACTATATTGAATGATATATTCACTATACCTTTAACTTCACTTAACACTTCTTCTTCACCTATAATAAAGAGAACATAACACACTAGGTACTAATAGGAATAATATGTGAAGGCAAATAGACATCACTCTTACACAAGACTAAACACTATCATTTACACTTAGTGAATTATTTGAATAAGGTAAAATTAATTGTATTTATATATTCAAGGAAATTTTTTTGTAGGAATTCACCATACCCAATTTGAGAGATCTATACAATGGCCAAGAAGACCCAATTTATATAACTTGGAAGAAGAGAGAGAGAGAGAGAGAGAGAGAGAGAGAGAGAGAGAGAGAGAGAGAGAGAGAGAGAAAGAGAGAGAGAGAGAGAGAGAAGTTGTAGAGGCACAAGGACATGTGTCACAAATGTGAAGACCAATTAAAATTAATGAGAGAGAAGGATGGGGTGATCCATATCATTTTATGAGTTACAAATTTCATCTTAAATCATCTAAAACCTATAAATAGTCAAGAAACTCCTTTTATATACACAGAAAACTACCCCTTATGATTGGCCTTACAAAACTACCCAAACACTACACCTGATAAATTTTGATGATTAATATGAGTATGAGGGGTTACTAAGAATACATAACATGAATTTTTGAGGCTGTTGAAACTTTCTATCATCTTGGCCATGCATGATCACACTTGGCAATCTCAAAATAGCACTTTTCCCTTCACCTCTCACACTTGGCACCTTTAAAATCTTCAAAATTGTAATATGATTCATAAAAGAGGAGAAATTGCATGTTTAAAGAGTTATAATAACATAAATTATAATAAATTGGCCTTAAAAGGCTCTTCAAATGAAGATTTATCATTTATTCTAAGTCCTCACTAGCTTGCTCACTAGACTGGCTAAAATGAACAAGTTGGTAGGCACACTTAGGAGATTATGAACTTGATATAATTACCATAATGACTTATTAAAATTCATAATATTCCCTCCAAAAGTGATTTCATCTCCTATAATCTCACCATGCCTACACAACACAAAAAATGGTTAATATAATCCTTATTTTCCTCTTTAATATATATTTTAATACAATACAAGGACATTTATTTGATCCTCATGGAGTTATAAACAACTTCTCTTCAGCACTCAAGGTCAAATTCCTTCATCTGGGTGCACTTTTAGGCTTATTTTCACCTCTAGGCCCCAAAATAGGGTTTGACAAGGTTTTGAGTGGTTTCTAGTCTTAACATTTTTTCATAAAGAACTAACATTGTAATCCCATTTGGATTCCAATTTTGTCCTCTTAATGACCCTCTCCATAATCCATAAATATCTCTAGGTCCCATGCAAAGGTATATGAAAGTTGTGAGCATTGCAAATTAGCATTCGAGCTCTTCTTGTGCATTCTGGGAGGTTTGTGAACATTTTAAAGCCAAAAATGGATTCTTGGGAAATTTATATGAAAAAAAAGGTTATAAGACATTTTAATACATTCCAATCATGTATCCAAATCACTATAAAATCTCACTAAGAGCTTAAGATGAAAACCTTCCCCTATTTGGCATTAGGTCTAGACCTTGCCAATAAGTCTGTTTGGCACTTGAGACTCAAAATGACCTTCCAATAAATTAATTTTAATCGTTATGGATCAAACACTTCATTTTCACCTCGATGAAGGTGACCTGAGTCATTAGAATTTCTACCTAAGGCCCAAACTAAAAATGGCTTCCTATTTGGAATTAGGCCTATTCTTTTCCTTACCCTGATGACTATAGCCCTACATGTTTAGAGCATCCTATTTGGTTATAGATATTATATAAAGGTTTTTTAAGGTCTCATTAGGTGTGTCCCAACATAAAAACATTCATCCAAGACCCATACCATGCCTTATTTTCTAAACCACCCTTTTGCTTAGAAACTCATTATATTTTACACAGGAAAACTACCCCTATTTTGAAACAGAACATGGGGTATCTACTCTATTTTTTTGAGAAAAAATAGTATTGGAGTTTATTTTTAAAGTGTTAAAGATTATCCATACCAAAATTTAGCTCCTAAATCCTATTAAACACACCTATCTACTGAGAGGGGGGTGCATTAGTAGATCTCAAAAACCTAATTTATTATACCTCCCAAGATAAATGAAAAACAAATGCAAACTTAAACACATGAAAGAGAAATAACAAAATAAAAATGGCACAACACACAACACTATATTTATACATGGAAACCTAAAGGGAAAAACCATGGTGAGAAATATGTTATAATCTACTATTCTAATCTAGCCTCACAAAGTTTGTCTCACTAATAGAACCTTACTGGTTACATTTTCGGACACCCATCCCATGGAGACACCAATCCCTTATTTTAATATCACTAACTCTCAATAATAACCCACTCCCTATTATAAGCACTAACCTAATTCAATCTGATGGCACCAACAAATTAGACAAAATGAATTACAATTATGTTTAGATTCTTAAAATAATCCAAGTCTGTTCTTTATTGCAAGTCCTATCTACAACTGCCCATTTCTTCTTCAAAACTTTTTTGCATGATCTTCACTCTTATACATCACATACTCTATGTGTAGGATTGTCTATTTTTAACACTAGATTATTCAAATTTGTTTATTACTACTCCATGCTTAGATGAGTCTTAATCCATTTACTTCTACAACTTGACTCCTCTCATTCCCAAAATGAATGCCTGTTCATCTTCTATTTTCCATGTCATTTTGGAAATTCACATTAGAGGAAAAAACCTTGAAAGTGACCTTTGAATATGTGTGTGTGTGTGTGTGTGTGTGTGTGTGTGTGTGTGTGTGTGTGTGTGTGTGTGTGTGTGTGTGTGTGTGTGTGTGTGACTTATATGAGTAACCATTTTTACAAGAATTGGTTATATTTTTTAAACAACACTTCAGACTTTTGTAACTGACTCACTTTTTTTGGTTCTTGTAAATGCAAGTCTTCACATTAATCTTTTCATGTCTTATCAAGTTTTTGAGAGTGTGAAACTCAACTTACCTTTTTGGGTTCTCTAAGATGTAAAAATTATTCTTATGCAATTTTTATTTTGTCAAGTTTTCAAGAATGCATGATTTAAACCAATTTTTTTCTTGTCTCCTACATTGGTTTTTATTTCCTCTACAACTATCTTTTACTTAATTATTTTTTGGAAAATTATTTCATCTTTTTGTTTCAAACAATTGTTTGAATATATTAAAATAAAACTTATAAAATAATACCATTTTTTCCTTTGCATTCTTCTTTTGGTGTTCTCTGGACTTATCATTCGACATTTGTGAACAAGCCTTATGTTCCTTCCAAATATATCCTTTAGAAGCTTTTGCATGTAACTTTCAGGAAACTTGCAATAGTCCACATACCCTTATAGGATAATGAAAATTACCCGTAAAAAAACTTACAATGGCCCACATTCCATTCATAACACTTACAATGCTCCAAGCCCTTTGATGAATTTTGTAATGTACCCTTTGAAAACCTCACACTAGTCCACATGCCCCTCAAATCTTTGCACATATCTTTTAGAATTTCTGTAAAGGTTCACATACCCTTAAAGTTTTTTAAATGATCCCTTCAAAATTTCTAAAAATTATCCCTTTGGGGAAAATGTAAGGATCAATTACCCTTAGATAATTTTGAAAGTGTCCCACAGACAATTTTCCTATAAGAAATCACTTAAGACCTATTCTATTAGATAAATGTTGCAAACATTTTTCCTACAAGAATCTCAAAGTCCAAACAATTTTTCACACAACAATTCACTTAAGACCAATTCAGGTTCTTCTCCATCAATTACTTTAAAATCTTCAATGTATATTACTTTAGAGATGCTAACAACTTCAACTGCGAGGACTTCAACAAGAAAGTCTTCCTTAAAAACCTGATGCACACTCTTGAGACCCATTCAGGTTATTCTAATAGCTTTACTCAAGAAATGGAAATAAGTAGTGAAATCATGAAAGTCTGATCCACCCTATTAGACCAACTTAGGTTTGTAATAATTCTCAACTTAAAAGCTTGAAAGAAGTAATGTCACCTTGCAACCCTGATCCACTTGTCTAGACCAAGTCAGGTTCCTTTAACAACTTAACTTATAAAATACAAATAAGGTAAGTTACTCCATATTAGACCCATTTGGTTCTTGAGACAAAATAACATATTTTATAAGTAAAATCTCTTTACAACCCCAATTTGAACATAAGACCTATTCGAGTTTTCAAATACTATTTACTTGTTACTTATGAAATAGGTAAAAGTAATGGAAGTTCACAAATCAGATTTGTACTACAAGTGTCATTCAGACTTTTTACATGATGTAACTTCTACCTTATACAAAACATATAAAATCCTTGGGTTAAAATCCTTCTTCAATAACATTAATATTTTGTCATTAATTATTGCATTTTTGACATCCATGATAACCTATGATACTAGAGCATTGAATGTTCTTCACTAAGCTTCTTGATATCAAAGCATCTCAAATTGCCAACAATCTCCCCCTTTGTCATTGATGGCAAAAAATATCCTTTGCTGCAAGTAAAAATATCCTCTACTACAAGTAAAAAATATCCTCTACTACAAGTCAATCATTTCTCTATACCTCTATCTTGTGTGTTTCTCCCCCTTTGACATTAATGACAAAGCATCTCTACTAGTATGTCAACTAGCTCCCCCTAAAATTCACTTTTTTAGGTATGTCAAAGTTTTGATCCTCAAACCTATCAAATGAAAATAGATTGAGAATCTCCCCCTTAGGTCATGACTCATTTGCCTAAGCTCTTTTTCATCTAGTAATTATAGATGTTTCTTGATGAAATCCTCCTAGAGATGTCTGATCACCAAAGATTAGTGATGTGGTGTAGGAGCCACCACTCTCAACTATTGTCTTAGATGTTCAAATTGATCTTTAGACAAAGGCTTAGTGAAAATATCTACAATTTGATCCTTTGTGTGAACATATTCCAATGTAACTTTTTGATCAGCAACCTTCTCTTTCAGAAAGTGATACCTAATCGATATATGCTTGGTCTTAGAGTGTGTCACTGGATTTTTGGAGATACTAATTACACTTGAATTATCGCACCAAATTTGAATTGGTCCTTTGAACTCTACCTCCATGTATTTTAGTGTTTGTTTCATCCACAACACTTGTGTACAACATGCCACTACTACAACATATTATGTTTCTACTATAGACAAAGTAATTGACTTTTGTTATTTTCTTAGTCATGAAATAAGTATGTTACCAAGGAATAATACACCACCACTTGTGCTTCTTCTATCATCTGTGCTTCCTGCCCAATCAACATCTATTTATGCTATCAAAGTGAAATCATTACTTGAAGGATACCACAAACCATAGTCTATTATACCTTTGATATATCTAAATATTCTTTTTACTATATTTACATGAGTTTGTTTTGGAGCATCTTAGAATCTAGAAACCATGCATATAGCTTGCATGATGTCCAGTCTAGTAGTAGTAAGATAAACTAAACTACCAATCATTGATCTATGCATAGTATGATTTACTTTAGGAGGTTCACCATTTTTTCTCAAGTTACATCTAGTTATCATAGGAGTACTAATTGGTTAGCTATATTCCATTCCAAACTTCTTGAGCATCTCCTTTGCATACTTGGTTTGGGATATAAAGATTCCTTCGTTGGATTGTGTAACTTGGAAACCAAGAAAGAATGCAAGTTCTCCCAGTATGGACATTTCAAACTCTTTTTGCATTTGATTTACAAATTCTTTGCACATATTGTTGTTGTTGTGACTAAAAATGATGTCATCAACATAAACAACTATGATCAACATATGTCCATTTTTATATTTAACATATATATTATTGTCAACATAGCCTTTGATAAATCCTTGATGTTACAATTACTAATCTAGCCTTGAATACCATGCTTTGGGTGCTTATTTTAGACCATATAATGCCTTCTTCAGTTAACACATAGTCTTCCTTATCATTCAGCTAAAAGCCTTTAGGTTTTTCTATGTAGAATTCTTCCTCAAGCGTTCCATTTATAAAAGTAGACTTAGCATCCATCTGATAGACTTTGAACTTCTTAAAAGTTGAAAATGCTAAAAACATTTTGATTGCTTCCAATCTTACCATTGGAGCAAATATCCCCTCAAAGTCTATTCCTTCTACTTGAGTGTACCCCTCACAAACAAGTCACTCTTTGTTTCTCACTACAACTTCATCTTCATTTAACTTACTTTTCAAGACCCATTTTGTGCCTATGACATTCTTGTCTATGGGTCTTGTAACTAGCTACCAAATTTTATTCTTTTCTATTTGACTTAGTTCCTCATCCATGGCCTTTTGCCAATTCTCATCTTTGTTGGCCTCAACATATTTTTTGGGCTCAATTTTAGATAGTAAGGAAAAACTTACTTGTTCTTTACTCATTGCTTCCCTATTGCTTATTTGGACTCCTTCTTTCAAGTCTCTAATGATCTATTCCTTAGGATTATTCTTTTGAACAAATTTGGGAGGCATCTTTTCATTTTTCATTACCTCTTCTTCATTATATGATGTTTCATCCTCCTCTTCTTCTTTTATGTCTTTAATACTAACCTCCTTTATGGGATCAATCATTTCATTGAGGTTATCTTCAAATTTAACATGAATTCTCTCTACTAGCTTATGAAGTCTCTTGTTATAGAAAACATGGACTCAAAAATGTCTAGCTCTTTCTCCTTCCTTCAAAAGTAGAATTTACTTCCAAACACTTTAAAGTATTTGATAGAAGCAAGATTTCCATACCATAGTTCATATGGAGCCTTATCATTGTTAACTCTCAATTGAACTCATGTCAAGATGTATATGGTTGTTTGGACTACCTCTCTCCAATAACCATATGACAAGTCAACTTCTTTCAACATTATCCTATTCATATCCTTAATGGTCCTATTCTTCCTTTCAACCACTTTGTTTTGTTGTGGATTTCTTTCTGTTGAGTAGTTTTTTTTAATTCCATACTTCTCACAATACTCTACAAATTCATTTGAGGTGAATTCACCACCTTTATTAAATATGAGACACTTGATCTTTTTGCTAATTTCATTTTTGACCATGGCTCTAAAGATATTGAATCTCTCAAATGCTTGAGACTTTTATTTTAAGAAGTTTAACCATTTCATTATTTTGTAGTCATCTATGAACAACATGAATTAATACACTCCTTTGGATCCTCTTGTCTTGGTTGGTCCACAAAGATCAATATGAACTTTCTGAAGAGGCTTTGTAGTTGAATACTCTTTGGTTTGAAATTAGACCCTAGTCTATTTACCAATCTAACATTATCTACAAGTTATGTTTATAGGCTTAATTATTTTGGGCATGTATCTTTCACACTTGTCAGAACTTACTTTGAATATATTGTCAAAGTTAACATGACCCATCTTCATGTACCATAACCAACTCTCATCAATCTTTCCCATGAGACAAATTGTATCATTTACCTCAAATATATTATATATGCTATTTTTAGTCCTTTTTCCTTGAGCAATTGTTTTAATATACCTATGTAACTCATGTCCTTCATCATCAAAGATGACATTATACCCATTGTCACACATCTAATTGATACTCAATAGATTATGCTTTAGTCCTTTGACATAAAGAACATCATGAGTAGGGATCTTAGCATCAATATGCAAGGTTCCTTTACCTCTAATTTTGACTATAGTGTTATCTCCCAAGCTGAAAGTCCCTTGCATTAGCTCAGATTGGTGAACTTATTCTTGTCACCAATCATGTGTTTTGAGCAACCACTATCTATGACCCATAGATTTTTCTCATTAGCATGTAAAGCAATTTGAGCAATCATTGATTTATTCTTGTTATTCCATATCTCCTTGGACTTCTTTATTGTACTTTTCTCTATTTTATTACTGATTTGTGAACCTTTGTTCACTTTGGGAGTTTTGACCCTTTTTTCATTGTTAGACTTTGATTTGACAATCTTTACTCTGTAATACTTTGTTATATGTCTAAAGTTATTATAGTTATAACATATGACATATAGATCTAGTATAGGATCAAATGAAATCCTACATAAAAAGCTTATCCTTCTCATAGGAACAACCTTATAATCAATTACTTTATGCCCAAATTGATTACAACTATAACCATAACAATAGAAAGATGAAGAATACCTAGTTAACATTCTTGTTTGAGGATATATATGAAGTCTCATGAATTATACCTTCTTTACATTCCTTTCCATTACGTTAGTATTTGTACTAGAAACCTTGGTCTTTGTAGGAACCAAAATATTACTTTTCTTCTCCACAAGAATGTAATTTTATTTCTTTTTTATTCTTGATTCTACTACTACCTAGAAATTTTCATATAGATTCTTAGTTGTACTCAACATGGGACTCTTTCCTTTCTCATATCCAAGACCTGATCTTTTCTTGGAGAACATTTGTGAATTGATTATTTCATCCAGTATGGTAGATCCTCCTTTTATTTTTAGACCTTTATCAATTTATTCTTTGGCCTTTTTAATCTTTTCTCTTAGGTCCATGATTTCTTCCTCCATCTTCAAACATTCTAAGGACTTTGCTTACAAAATATATTTGACTACATCCTCTATCCTCTTTTCCTCTTCAATCTAAGTCTTCAATCTCACTATCATTTGATTAGATTCTTCATTTATTTTATTTTATTTCTCAATCTCCTTTTGACTATGTTTTTTTGTTTAGAATTTTATTTCCTAAGCTTATCAATCTCTTTGAGAGTAAATATTAGTTTACATTACAAATTTACTTCCCCTTCTTCATCCTCCTCATCATCTAGGTTATCTTCATCTTGACATAAAGAATTTGATTCATAAGTCATGAATAGAACTTCATTTTGTCTAGCCATAAATGCACTATCATGCTCATCACTTGAGGATCTAATATTTTCATCTACCAATTCACTCTCCTCTTTTGAGTATAGCCCCTTTTTATTCTTAAATAATCTTTTCTTATTTTTATAATAGTATTTATCCTTTTAATTCTCCTCAGCTGAATCAAAATCTTCTTTCTTTTTATGTGGACACTTAGTAGTAAAGTGACCTATCTTACCACAATTAAAGAACTTGAAAAGTAACATACCTTTGTATTTTCTTGAGCCTTTCTTCAACTTTTTAATGAAATTGGCTTCTACATAATCAACCTCCTCATATTTAGAATTAGAATCTTCCTCTTCTTCTACATGCTTAGAAACTTTGAAATTAGTGTCTCTCTTGGATGACTCAAATCTCCCATCCTCAGCTCATAAGCAGTGAAAGTTCCATGTAACTCATCTACTATGAGTTTGTTCAAATCTCTTGCTTCTTCGATAGCAAAAATTTTAAAATCATATTTTATTATCAAATATCTTAATACCTTCTTGATAATTACTACTTCATCTATTATTTTCCTAAATCCTCTGATGGCATTTACAATCTCATCTACTCTCAGAAGATAATCTGTAATCTTCTTATCCTCATTCATCTTGAGACTTTCAAACTATCCCTTATGAGTTTGGAGCTTTGATTGCTTTAATATATCATCTCCTTCATATATGCTCTTTAATTTTTCCCATATGAATTTTGCACATTGGCAATGTATCACTTTAACAAACTCACTATTTGATAGTCCACAAAGAATAAAATTCTTTGCTTTGGCATTGTTTTCACAAGTCTTTCTCACTAACTAATCAGTCAGAGGAGTAGCAGGGGGTGTGTATCCATTTGTAATGGACATCCAAACATCAAAAGCTAAAGACATAAAATATTCCTCCATTATTATATGCTAAAAAGTATAGTCAGTCCCATCAAACAATGGTGCCTTGTTTGATGAAGTTCCTTTAAGACTAGTCATTTTGTGTTCAAATCCCAAGATTCACCTAAGCTATTTAAGCCTTTTTATAGGAACCTAATGCTCTGATACTAATTTTTTAACACACCTATCTATTAAGAGGGGGGGTGAATCAATAGATCTCAAAAACATGATTTCTTTTACCTTCCAAGATGAATGAAAAACAAATGCAAACTTAAACACAATAAAGAAAAAAAACATAATCACAAAAGTGTAACATAAAACACTACATTTATACATGGAAACCCAAAGGGAAAAGCCATGGTGAGAAAGTTGCTAGGATATAATATTCTAATCTAGCCTCACAAAGTTTGTCTCACTAACAAAACCTCATTGGTTACATTTTAGGATACCCATCCCATGGAGACACCAATCCCCTATTTTAAGAGAAACAACTCTCAAAAAGCACCCATTCCCTATTCTAAGCACCAACCTAGTTCAATCTGATGGCACCAACTATTTAGATAAAATGAATTACAATTCTATTTAGATTATTAAAATAATATAAGTTTGTTCATTTTTGCAAGTCTTATCTACAACTACTCATTTCTTCTTCAATGATCTTTCATATGATCTTCACTCTTCCTTCTTGCATACTCTATGTGTAGGATTGTCTGTTTGTAACACTGGATTATTCAAATTTGGTTATGATTTTTCAATTCTTAGATGAGTCTTAATCCATTTAATTTTGCAACTTGACTCCGCTCATTCCCAAAATGAATGCCTGTTCATTTTCTCTTTTCCTTGTCACTTTGGAAATTTGCATTGGAGAAAAAAATCTTTGAAAGTGACCTTTAAATGTATATACGTGACTCATATGAGTAACCATTTTTACAACTAGTTATATTTTTTAATGATGCTTCAAATATTTATAACCAATTCACTTTATCAAGTTCTTGTAAATAAAAGTATTCACATTAATCTCTTCATCTCTTATTGGGTTTTTTAGAGTACACAACTCAACTTACCTTGTCATGTTCTCTAAGATGCAAAACTTATTCTTATGCAATTTGTATTTTATCAGGTTTTCAAGAGTTCATGACTTAAACCAATTTTTTTCTTATGTCTCCCACATTGGTTTTTATTTCCTCCACAACTATCTTTTATTTAATTTTTTTTTCAAACAATTGTTTTAGATTTTTGTTTTAGACATTTGTTTGAAGATCTTAAGATAAAATTTTTAAAAGAATACCATTTTGTCCTTTGTATTCTTTTTTTGGTGTTCTTCAGACTTATCCTTCAATGTTTGTGAATAAGCCTTATATTTCTTACAACTATATCCTATGGAAGCTTTTGAATGTAACTTACAACAATCCACATACCCTTCAAGGATGATGTAAAGTATGCTTTAGAGAACTTGCAATGGTTCACATACACTTCAAAACACTTACAATGATCCAAGTTCCCTTCGGTAAAGTTTTCAATTTACCCTTCATAAAACTCACACTGGTCCACATGCCCTTCAAATCTTCACACATATATTTTTTAATTTCTATAAAGGTTCACACACCCTTCAAGTTTTTGAAAATATCCCTTCAAGGAAAATGTAAGGATAAATTACCCTTCAAGAATTTTTAAAGTGTCCCTCAAAAAAAATTCTTTTAAGAATTCGCTTAAGACCTATTCTATCAAATAATTGTTGTGGACATTTTTCCCATAAGAAATCTAAAATCCCAAACCATTTTTATCACAAAAATTCACTTAAGACCAATTTAGGTTCTTCTCCATTGATTACTTTAGACTCTTCACTCCATTGATTACTTTAGACTCTTCAATGTAAAATAATTCAAAGGTGATAGCAACTTAAACTATGAGTACTTCATGAAGAAAGTCTTCATTGAAAACTTGATGCACACTCTTGAGGCCCATTTGAGTTATTTTGATAGCTTTACTCAAGAAATGGAAATAAGTAGTGAAGCTGTGAAAGTCTGATCTACCCTATTAGACCAATTTGGGTTTGTAATAATGCTCAACTTAAAAGCTTGAAAGAAGTAATGTCACCTTGCCACCCTGATCCACTCATCTAGACCAAGTTAGGTTTGTTTAACAACTTAACTTATAAAATACAAATAAGTTAAGTTACTCTGTATTAGACCCATTCAGGTTTTTGAGACAGCTTAACTTATTTTATAAGTAAAAGCTCTTTACAAGCCTGATTTACATCACAAGACCCATTTAGGTTTTCAAATGATATTTACTTATTACTTATGAAATAAGAAAAAGTAATGGTAGTTCATAGACTCAATTTGCACTGCAAGTGTCATTCAAACTTTTTGCATGATGTAACTTTTGCCTTATACAAAACATAAAAAATCCTTGGCTCAAAAGCCTTCTTCAATACCACTAAGCTTTTGTCATTAATGATTGCATTTTTGACATCCATGAAAACCTATGATACTAGAGAATTGAAACTTATTCACTTATCTTATTGACATCAAGGAATTGAAAATTTCCAACAACTCCATCATTTGGCCCTCCAAATCTCTAAATTCTAATACTTGTCACTAAAGGGTAGAAAATACAAGGTAGGCAAGGTATAAATTTGTTTTGCCTTTGAAAGATAGTCTCCTTTGCTTTGTCTCCTCATATTGATGTTTTTTTGGACTTGTGCTCCATCTATAAACCTTGTTTCAATCACTTTCCAATTTGATTCTCACTATAACCTACATATTCTCCTTTTTGGCCATACTAGGCCTCATGCTTTGATTGATATAGGGTCCTTTGGTTATAGGTACATTTGACATGGTTATGCCTCAAATATAGTGTGATTACCTCCTCTAAGCCTCTAAGAGTCACAATGCACTTACTTGAGACATTTGTATCTACCCTATTTTTTATAAGCCTCATAAAACACCATCTTTTCACTGACTATGTTGACTATGATAGTCACTTTTATCATGCTTGTAGATGTGTTTGAGACCTTGTCCACCCTTATATGAGGTGTGCTTAGGTTTTTTATGATTCCCTTGAAATAATATCTCATTTTTATAAGCCAACATTCACCCATATTGTCTCTTCTAGTTTAAATGGGAACCTATCTTGACCTCACAACATGAATACCCTATTTTGACTGTGTTCATGCATTTAGGGCCTGCTTGTAGGTGTTATAGGCCATTTGAAGTGTGATTGAGGTGTTTTGACCTCCCATAAAGGTCATTGGGGTCAACAAGCCTCCTATTCTCCTTTCAAGTTCAAAACAAGGTTAAAAACCTAACTTTCACCTTACTGTCATATGACCTTATTGTAGATGGCCTCTCTCAGGCTTGTTGTATAGATAGAGAGGAGGATGTGGGGGGTCACCATACCAATAACCATATTTATCTACTTTTCTTAGCTCATGAGTGAAACTTGAATCATTTTTTAACCATTAAAACTTGATGGTACAAACTAAGATCATCACTATGAAGGCCAAAGCCAATTTTGATCAACTTCTTATAGACAACACTACCAACATTTAGTGGTTTTTGACAACTTTGAGGGTGTTCAAAATTCATATTATTCTTATCATTTGACCTAAAAATTGGCATAAATTTAATATGTGGATATGGATACTCAATCAAGAAATTGGGATCATTTAAAGACTCTTTGTCCATGATAAGCACCATCTCCAAAAACCTTAGTGGCCTTTGTTTAGTTCATTTAGGGACTGAGAGACCAAAAACATAGTCACTTTCTCTTGACCTTTCACAACACCTTTGACCCTTTTTTAATTAAGCTCAAACCTCTCCAAAGTGAACTTCAAGTATATCTAAAGGCTTGAGACCATTGTGAATATTATTTCCCAGTCATGATGATGCTAGTAGGGGCCTTCAACAAAGGTTTTGATTGTTGTATACATGCAGGAACATGAGAGAGCAAGAAGATGTGAGGCAAGGCCTTTAAAACAACATTAAAAAACACTTTTAAACCCATTAAATACATAAAAAAAATTAGGATAATAATTTAAAAAAACATAAAATCACTTTTCCCAATGTGGAGAAATAATTTACAAGGCAACATTTGATGACTGTTGGTGCAAACTAAACATTTTATAGGTAGGTACAAGCCTAAAAGAGGTTTTTTCAAGTACTTGAGCCTTCCAAAACTAAAAGGAGAATGGGAATGTCTTGAAAATAATTTATAAACACCTAAAATAGAAAAAATCATTAGACCAAATCAAGAAAAAATTGATACAAGCTCAAATAATGACCCCTCATGGTTGTAAGCCCATAAAATGTTGCCTAGAGTGTAACTGATTATTCATGAAGGAAGAGAAAAAAAATTGTAAGTTATTATTATGTAAATGAATTTAAATCAGATTAAAATCCACCCACATAATCACTCCCTCCAATTCCACCTGTATATCCTAGGCCAAGTGCTTGAAGTTGCCCTTTTGCATGCTAAGAGAAAAAGAAGGAAAATGAGTTGAATATAAATTTTTTTGTATTATCCTTGGAATAAAAACATGGAAATGGATGTGGGGAGGTGAAGGAACACTCCACCCACGTTTTTAAGTGAGGATCAGATCATGGAAGCCATATAATTACCTAAAAGGGCCTAAAATCAAGGGGAAAATCCCATTTTATGACTATAACTGAATCTTGACGACCACCTGACATGCCCCTAACATTTTATGACCTCTCCCATGTTGTAATTGATCTTAGTGATAACTTTTTCCTTTTGAAAAATCTTTATAAGTGAATTAATAGGCTAAAAGGTGGTCAAAAGACCCTTTTTTGTACATGAAACTTAGGAAATGACCAATTTATGACTTATAAACCATTTGAAACATGATATAAACCATGTTAAGACAAATTGACACAAAATAAACCTTTGATAAACTCTGGCCAAGGTTTGACCAAGTTTGACTTTGGCCATTTAATGGAGGGTGAGCTTAGACAAGGACTAGGACAAGGCCAAATAAGGTAATAGACCAACAATGACACCCTATAGGACTTATAAAACTTTCTCCAAATTTTGAAATAGTATGGGTTGTCCTCATTTTGACTAGAAGTAAAATTTGGTCAACAATAAGAAGAGTCTCAATTTTTCCTTTTGATCCAGGGGGACGTATGCTCATTGTTAGTTGTACATAATAGGATTTTCTCTGATTCTCATAAGTGCTTTGAGCACATGTGTGTATCTTGTGTGTTTTCTTTCTTTATTTTGTGTGATTTAGGTAGTCTTTATTAGTCTTTATCCTTATCAAATTTTGTAGCCAATGGCCAAAGTTTTTCTTTCTTGTCTTAGTCTTCAGATAACTCCTAAGGCCACTAGTCTAGTTAGTATAGCAGGCATACTACCCCTATAAACCACCAATTTTGTTGACAAAATTTGAAATTTATTTCAAATTGGGGCACCTATAGTAAAAAATTTGATTATATATGTCTATAGGGGTTGTAATATCATGTCATGAGGTGTTTCATAGGTCATTTGATGCCATTTAATGTTATATTAGCCTTGCTTACCTATTTCATTAGTCTCTCATGTCATTTTGGGTCATTTTAAGGGTCTAAATACTACATTTAATTCTTTATATAGGTTTTTTTCTAAATTTGAAGGTTATAATAGGTGATTGAATGTCGCATGTGTCCTTATAAGTCTTAACCAACTATCATTGACTGAAAGATTATAGGTTGTTCAAACAAAAGTTAGGTTTCTTAGAGTATAGGAAGAATTTGGAACTTGTACAACCTCTTTGGGATTTTTGACACATGGGATAAGGTCATGGGATGTCTTTTAATTTTCATATGTTAGAAATATTGTCATTGATGTCAAAGGTTTAGCATTAGTGATGATAAAGGCCCCATTGCATTTAATATTGTTTATCTTAGCTAATATGAGTTAATATTTATTTAATATTAATGAATATATTTTCGGTTTCATATGAGACAAAAGAAGGGCCCATGGAGAAGTCGAAGAGCCATGGGGTAAAGACAAAAGAAGGATGGGATGCATTTTCCCATGAAGAGTCATTTTGGGGAATACCAAGAGTCACCAAGTGAAGACAAAAGAGTAAAGGCAAATTTCTCATGAAGGGACACTTTAAGAAATATGAAAAGTCACCAAAGATAAAGAAAAAAGTGGGAAGGACATTTTTTGTCATGAAGGGTCACCACATGACTTTTCAAATGCTTGGATATGAAGGGTCATCCAAGATTGGCACCATTTTATATGAGGATTGAAAGGTCACAAAGGTGGAAGGCCAAAGGTCATTTAGAAAGCTATAAATAAAGGCTTGAGTAGCCATTTGTAATATGGAAGTGAGAGGTTGATTTGATATTGTGATATCTAGCTTAGAAGAGAAATTGTGAGAGATGAATATGATTTGTATTTGTTATATCTAGCTTAGAAGAGCAAAGGTGAGAGAAAGGAAGGAGATGTTATATTGATCTATCATTTGTTGAGATAGCAACATTGAGAGATAGGTGTGTGGTATACACAAAGGGGTTGGTGCTCACAAATTGTTGTTGGGTTGGTGCTCGGCAAAGGGGTTGGTGCTCCTGTGGGTTGGTGCTCATGAATAGGTGTTGGGTTGGTGCTCAAAAAAGGGGTTTGAAGCTCTTGTGAGTTGGTGCTCATGAATTATAGCTGAGGTTTGTACTTGGCAAAGGGGTATGGTGCTCTTATGGGGTTTTTCTCATGAATATATTTGAGATCAATTCTCCATGGTTTTTCCCACATTGGGTTTCCACATTATATCTGGTGTCTCTCTCTATCTTGTGTGATGTTTATTGTTTGAGTTTTATTACATATCTTGAATGTTTGATTAAGTGGAATTTGATAAAGGGAAAGTTTTATAAGATATATAATATACTGATTCACCCCCCCCTCTCTCAGTATATTCCATGCTTAACCATTGGTATCAGAGCAGGTTCCTTTTTGAAAAGTTTTACAGCTTGAAGGTAGATTGGGAAAGCATGATGGCTAGGTCACAAGAAGGATTTTCTACAAATAAGGCACCTTTGTTTGATGAGATGAATTATACTTTTTGGAGCATGAGAATGAATGTTTATTTGATGGCCCTTGGATTTGACATATGGAAATTAGTGGTGGAGGAATATGAAGAGACACAGACATCTACAATTACTCCAGTAGAAAAGAAGGCAAGTGAATGTAATGTTAAAGCTTTAAATGCTATTTTATGTGGTTTATGTGAATCTAAATTTGTTAAAGTTATGCAATGTAAATCAGCTCATGAAACTTGGGTAAAACTTGAGAATATTTACAAAGGTGATGGAAAGGTTCAGCAAGCTAAGCTGTAGACTTTTAGAAGGTAGTTTGAAAGTTTGAAGATGGAAGAAGAAGAAGATATAGCAAGTTATCTCTTGCGAGTTGATCAGATAGTAAATCAGATTCAAGGTCTTGGAGAAACATTGGAAGAGTCAACGGTGGTGCAAAATGTTTTGAGATCTCTATTAATGAGATATGATGCAAAGGTTTCAACAATCGAGGAGATGAAGAATTTAGCCAAGCTAAAGATGGATGAGCTTCATGGTATTCTCATGGCATATGAGATGCAGACAGAACAAGATAAACCCTCAAAGAGAGAAGCGGCTTTCAAGACATCAAAGAAGGAGAAAGCTAAGATTCAAGATTCAAGTGATAGTTCTAGTGATGATGAAGATGACAATGAAGCACTTTTCATTCACAGGCTGAAAAGAGGAGCAGGTAAATATCAAGGAAAATTACATTTTTTATGTTTTAATTATGGGAAGATTGGTCATTTTTTAGCTAGATGCCCAGACAAGGTTAATGATGATGAAGAAGAAAAGCCTACATACAATAAAAATTTTAAAGGCAAATCTAAGAAGGGTTTCGAGAAGAAGATCTTGTATTCTAAGGATCCTAGCTCAATTGAAGATAGTGGAGTCAGCGATTGAGAAGAAGAAGAGATTCTATTCATGGCCATACATGATAATCAATAAGAAGAAGAGAAGGAAGCTAAATTTGATATGGAAGGAGAACTAAATTGTGCCCTAGAAGAGTTAGAAGCTGTTTAGAAGAAGAATCGAAGGTTAAAGTGCCAGATCGAGAAAAATGAACAAGAGTCAAAGGAAATGATTGAAGATCTACAAGCACATTTTGAAGAAGCCAAGAAGAATGAAGAAGATCTCACAACACAGTTAGAAATAGCAAGAAAATATTGTGAAAGGTATGTTATTGAAATTGCCTCTTTAAAAGAAGATATTAAGAAAGCAATCAGTGATAAAGTAGTCAGTGATTCAAAATTTGAGGATAGCACTAACATGCTGAATAAGATATTGGAAAGTCAAAAAGCATATTCAGATAAGATAGGGATCAGATTTGAAAAGAAAAAGAGCTATGTTGAAGCTCTTACAAAAGAGGAAACAAAAAGGGGAGAAGAGAAAAATACAGAGGACATTCCAAATAGAGAAGGCTGGAGAGAACAAAGCTACAAAATGCAATCAGGTCAGAGATATACAGATAGGTCTTATTTTTATGGCTATTGTTTTTATTGTAATGGATATGGTCACAAGAAAGTAGAATGTAGAAAAAGAGCTAACAATTTTAGAAATAAGGAGAAGGTAAATCAAGTAAAGTCAAGTAGAAGCCAAAACTCTTTTTCTCCTCTATCAAGCTTTGATGAAGAGACTATAGTGTGCTACAAGTGCAACAACTTCAGACACATAGCTTGGTATTGCAGAAGCGTGTTTGAGTCAGTCAAGAAGGATTAGAGTTTCAAAGCTCCATTCATCAAGAAGAAGAATCAGAGTGTCAAAGATCCATTCATTAGGAAGAAGGTTTAGACATGTTCATGGTAGAAGAAATAACATGAAGATTCTATGATGGTGCAGACAGTTCTGCATGTGGGAGGTAAAAATCAGCCATGGTTAATTGATAGCAGATGTTCGAGGCATGTGACAGGTGATAAAAGTAAGTTCATTTCTCTAAAGAAGATATGGTGGTATAGTGAGATTTGGAGGTAAAACCACTGCGAGGATAGCTGGAAAAGGTACTTTGAGTTTGGATTATGGTAGAACTAAGACTAAAAATGTTTTGTATGTAAAAGGTCTTAAGCATAATCTATTGAGTGTTAGTCAAATTTGTGATCAAGGATACACATTAAGGTCTCATGCTGAATTTTGTGAGATTATAAGAAAATATTCAAATGAGTTGATTGCAAATGCTCAAAGGATAGGGAATAATGTATATGTTTTGTCAGATATCTTCTCAAAGGCACAATCAAAGGACACATTCAAAGATCGGCAAGAGGAGTTGGGAGTAATTTCTATTACTTCCTACCATTGATGTTTAGCATCAAGTGAGGGGGAGCTAAGTGTTAGCTCTACGTAGGCCCTTTGCCATTGATTCAAAGGGGGAGAATAATAGGTATAGGTACAGGTGTATAAAATAGGTACAGGTTGCTACAGTAAGGGGGAGTTATTGTATGCTTTCAGATGACAGTACGTGCAGGTGACAGGATGTGGAAGTTTCAAGATTGAGGTTGCCATCAATGACAAAAGGGGAGATTGTTGGAAATATTTTCATTGATGTCAAAGGTTTAGCATTATTGATGATAAAGGCCCCATTGCATTTAATATTGTTTATCTTAGCTAATAAGAGTTAATATTTATTTAATATTAATGAATATATTTTTGGTTGCATATGAGACAAAATAAGGGCCCATGGAGAAGTCAAAGAGCCACAAGGTAAAGACAAAAGAAGGATGGGACACATTTTCCCATGAAGAGTCATTTTGGGGAATACCAAGAGTCACCAAATGAAAACAAAAGAGTAAGGGCAAATTTCTCATGAAGGGACACTTTAAGGAATACGAAAAGTCACCAAAGATAAAGACAAAAGTGGGAAGGAAGTTTTTGGTCATGAAGGGTCACCACATGAATTTTGAAATGCTTGGATATGAAGGGTCATCCAAGATTGGTGCCATTTTCTATGAGGATTGAAAGGTCACAAAGGGGGAAGGCCAAAGGTCATTTAGAAAGCTATAAATAAAGGCTTGAGTAGCCATTTATAATATGGAAGTGAGAGGTTGATTTGATATTATGATATCTAGCTTAGAAGAGCAATTGTGAGAGATGAATATGATTTGTATTTCTTATATCTAGCTTAGAAGAGCAAAGGTGAGAGAGAGGAAGGAGATGTTGTATTGATCTATCATTTGTTGAGATAGCAACATTGCGAGATAGGTGTGTGGTCTACACAAAGGGGTTGGTGCTCATGTGGGTTGGTGCTATTATGGGTTGGTGCTCATGAATAGGTGCTGGGTTGGTGTTTGGAAAAGGGGTTTGAAGCTCTTGTGGGTTGGTGCTCATGAATTATAGATGAGGTTTGTACTTGGCAAAGGGGTATGGTGCTCCTGTGGGGTTGTTCTCATGAATTTATTTGAGATTGATTCTCTGTGGTTTTTCCCACATTAGTTTTCCATGTTATATTTGGTGTCTCTCTATCTTGTGTGATGTTTATTGTTTGATTTTTATTGCATATCTTGAATGTTTGATTTAGTGGAATTTGATAAAGGGAAAGTTTTATAAGATATATAATATGCTGATTCACCCTGCCTCTCAATATATTCCATGCTTAACATTATAATATAAACTCCATGTTTATTTTTATTTGGAAAGTCCATTTCTTTCTCAAAATCATTTTACTCTTTTCTTAGCCTTCTAAGCACACAAAAGTGACTTATAGGTTTAAACTTGGTATGGTCAGCACAAGGAGTTTCGAGTAGAATGATTCTATGAGGTTGTTTTAATCATAGAAACCTTAATTTTAATAATAATAGTTAGGAAAATAATAAAATATACTTTATGAATCATCTATTTGAAGTTGAATTTTCAAAATTACCTACTCATCCATTCACCCTACAAGTTTGCTCTTGTTTGGGAGATTCTCTACAATCTCATTATTGATATTTTTTACATAACATGTTTACTTCCTTATCTACTTCTCCCCACACTTATTCTCATGTTTTATGAGGTTTAATGTACTAATAAACTCAATTTTCAAGAGGATATAATTTTTTGGGTTATAGGTAGTCTTGCACCATTTTTAGAGTTTCATGCTTTGTCAGTGGTTCCGAGGGGTTGTGTTAACATATTTTATATATTTTAAATGTACTCTTGACTCACATACACCTTGAAAATTCATTCTCTAATACAATATTCATAGATTTCAAGCCCATGTCCCATACCACAATCACTTCTTATCCCTATCTACTTTGTATCAAGTGTTTATAAGAAGCATTTCACATTGAAAATTGGGTTTGAAGGTTTGATTAAAGGTTTGAAACATCATAATGTCTCATCCCAATGTCATGTTAAGATATTAAGTGACCATCAAAGTGAAAATACACCATACATAGTTCCAATTCATTGCCTATGCACACAGTCTACATTCTAAACTCAACCTAAGTCCACCTATAGGGTCCTCACAAAGATAACTCACTTTGAAATGGAAATGTCTAAGATAAACATGAATTTTTATATTAATTAAATTTATTTGAAACTTGTGAAAATATCTAATCTACATTAGAAACTACAAGTATGCATATGATGTATAAGGTTATACTACATACTCAGTCAGATGTTCACCTACATGTGGTGCCAATAGGGCATGAAATACATTTTAGATGTGTTAAAAAAATGAAAATACTCACATGAAAAATCTCATTTGTTGAAACATACTAAGCATTCATATTTTACATGGTAAGAGAGGATATGAGAATGAAACTATGCTAGAAAGTCAAGTGATTGTTTTAGGTTTCCAATCCCTAAAAAGGGAAAATAGAGATCTTGGAAGGTTTTGGAAATGACATTTGACATAGCCATATAGAATTTTTGGTAATTATAGTTGATTTATATATCCCTTATAATTAACAAGACCCTTTCAAATTTGGAATGGTATATGATATAGGGAAGGTAGTTTTTAAAAGCCCTCAAATGGTCCTAAAAAGCACTGAATTCTCTCAGTATTGTCTACAAGTCTGAGACTAAAAGGAAACTTCTTTCACTAAAGTTAAAATTGAGATTGATTTCCATGATTATAAATTTTTAATTATTATTTGGACCTTATGTGAGCTAATATATGATTATATGGAGATGGTAAGATGTGTTTGACCTCCTAGTCAAACCTCTTAGTCCTTACATGGGGATAATTGTACCTAGAGCTCATTATAGAACGATGACCTATTTTTGATCTCCAAATTCATGTTTTAGGGATTCTCATGTTGATTTAATGTTTAATCATGAATTTTGTGACAAAAATAGTTTCAATATGAGTCTTTCAACCTCATGGACAAGCTTAATAGAGGAAAAAATAGCCTAAAAGAAGGGTCTACAAGGGTGTCTTAGTTAACAAGTAGGGTATAGTCTTGGTAAGGTTTGTAAGAGTTAAGAGAAGACATTGGAAGTTTGTAGTGATGAGTGAAATTGTAACACTCTCATCAGGATCCTTATCATCTCTAAAAACCCTTGGAAATGTGTAAAGGTTGAGATGTTATAGTGTAACCTACAGGTAAGTAGGTTGATTGTCTCAGTCTTATGAAACAAACTCACTTTTGAGCCCAAAGAATTGATAGGGTTTCAAGTGTATGGAGAATATAAAATGAAAATATTTCATGACCTAATGTATAATATTTTCATACTATTAATAGGTTATAAATAGGTGAATGTAACATGTAGGTAGGGTTCTAAGAGAGTAAATCACAATTTATACCAAATAATGAATAAAGAAGCAATGTTTTGATGTGGAAGCAACATGAACATAAGACAAAATAATAAAATCACATAAAAATGGATATTTAATGGTGTAAATATAACTTCAAACATCATTCCTAATTCTTATAAATAGTTGGAGTAACCTACAAGCACCTTCTTAAACAAAAAACACAATCAAGATTTGTTGACATAGTCTTGTGAGTTCAAGTGTATAGAGGAGTGTATGAGAGGTTGGTGAAGAAAATTGAGATTTAAATAATATTCATAATGGTAAAAATAAACTCACAACACTCCCAACAAGACAAACCAAGCATAATGGAAGGCACTTCCAAGTGCATACACAATCCTTATGATGAAACCTTGCACAATCTACACTCCAAGAGGTATATCTTGGAAATTGAGGATGTTTGACAGTATAAATACCTGAAAAAAGAGATAAAATTTGGTAAAAATAATGAATGTGAGTTTTTAAATCTCATAAAATATCAAACTTATGTGAAAAAATAGGGTAAGTTCCCTATATTGTTTCTTAGACAAAGGGCACTTTACCCATGCACAAACCTTGAATTCTTAACAAAGGAGATAAGAAACATAAGCCAAAAGCTTGGAGAAAAGTGTGTAAATTTTGGATAAGTTTTAATACACCTATTAAAACATGGGAAACAAATAATAAGGTGGTGAAACCAAACAATGTGGTTTGAACGTCTAAGGTTGCAGTCAGCCCTAGTAGATATAGTTATGCCTACATGCTCAAATAAGGATCCACTTTAATTTTTGGACCTAATTATAATTTACAAATTATGGCATAATTTTTTTAGTTTCATAACATATTTTTATATGAATGTGGGATTTAAGGAAATCAAATATAATGATTTAAGACAAAGAAGTTGCAGACAAGCCAATGGAATAAGGCTTAGGCCAAGACCAAATGGAAGGGTATTTACCATTATATCATTAAATATTCATTAAAAATAATTTTTAAATGATTTTATAGGAATATAAAATATTTTAAAACATTAATATTTCAAGGAAATATAAATAAGGCCATTTTTGAGCTCAAAACCCATTCAGACATGTAGAAAAAGAGGAAAAGAGAGTGATAGGTCAAGTTGTGATTCTCATATCTTCTTTGAGGTTTTAAATGGGACTCTATGGAATTTTAATAAATTATAAAGGTCCTTTAACACAAATTTTGTGTAATATTTTATGTCCAAACCTTATGAATGATCATTAAGACCAAGAATAGGTCTAAAATCCTACTGAACCCTCAACTTAGACTTGATGGAAAAAGTGAGCTTGGAAAACTAATAAAATTGAAAAATTTGACCAAAATAGATATTTTATGTTGAAAATTATTCTCTTAGTATCCCTCCCATGACAAATAAATGTATGTACTTGCATGGATGGGGTGTAAAATAGGCTCTTTTTTACCATTTTTTGTGTTTTGTAGGTTCTAGAAGGAGTCAAGAGATGAAAAAAAATTGGGTTAAATATTATGACTTAATATAACTCCCCATATTAATTTTAATCCATAAATAATCTTCTAAGTTCCTTAACTAGGTGATTCATTTGAACCAATCAAATCTGACATATTAGACAAGCTAGTGAAGAAGATGGCAAAATTCAAGTGAGCTCATTTTAAGGTATCTCTAATTATTATAATCCCATTAATGGTATTTAAAACTATCATCCACTCCCTCATTGTATTTTAGTGGATAAATAATTCCTTTTTTCAATCCAAGTGTGCAGGGTGCATGAAAGGAGCTATTTTTTTACTACAAATGATGATGGCTTCTTTATAGTTGATTCCAAAAGACCAGGCATGTAAAAAATTCATGTATAATAATTTATTATGTTATTACCTTGAATTAATATCATCATACTTGGTCCTAGTCAATTATGGGATGTTCAAAGAGCTCCAATCATGAAGGCAATTTTTCTATGCAAAATGGGAAGTTTTATGCCACTTTTCATGAGGATTGTGACTTGGATGGACATTTGTAGTTATTATACCATGAATGGTTTATCCAATATGATTCTCACATTAACAAGTAACTCATTGGATTAGCTTGACAAGTGTCCTTGTGACACTTGGACATCTTTCTTCTTCTCCCTCTCTCAAGTTTTATAAGAACTAGCCATTTTAGCATTGTATTAGATGCTCCACCTGAGTATGGTGAAGCCCTGATCATTTGTATAACTTTTGATCAATAAAATTACTAATTATTATCTATTTCATGACTATTCATATTGTTATTTACTTGAATATTGAATTTTATTAGTGAAGACTATAGATTCCTTAGCAAGTTATCACATTCTTTCACCTATTTGCAACTTCTTCTTACAGGGAATGTGATGTGTTCCAAGAAATATCAAAGTTTAAGTGAGTTATTATATTAAGTATTTACATTGAATTCCTCTTATCTAGTCTTCTTAGCTTTTCACATTCATCCATAACCCCAAAATTTAATATTGATGCAAGAAGACATAGACTGGAGAGTGTATGTTTAGTTTGTCCTTTGATTTAAAGTGTAATATGCATATATTTTGATGTAATCAACCTATTTGTTGTATCAACTCCTTGAGTTTATTTTATTTTTAGTTATCTCTCTACCTTTTCACCCACCAAATTTAATAGTAGTTTCAATCCTAAGTGGTATATCAATGGAGCTATCCCTATCTAGAGACTCACCTCATTAATTAGGTTGCCCACAAGCCTAGAGGTGATTCCATTGTGCCACTTGGATGAGGAATGATTTACATCTCCTCAAAGGGTGAAAATACAAGTGACAACAACAACCATTTAAAGAAACATGCTCCTCTTCACTTCATACATACATATTTTGAATGAATTTAGATACTTAGGAACATGATTGGTTCCCCATATCTCCATGAGCTATTGAGACTTTTTGCAACACAATATCATGAAAGTGACTGGTTTGATCTAGTCATCATACAAATACTTTTTAACCCATGTCTTCAATCACATCTCCAACAGACAATTATCTAATCTTTGGACCTTAAATTTAACAAATAACACAATGCTCCCTCTAAGCTAATTATTTCTCTCATGAACACTTGATGACCAACCATCTGCAGTAATTCTCATAAACTAAGCAACTACACACTACTTCAACTCTATTAATAATAGTAACTAGTTTCTATGACCATATTGGTCTTACAAACCAATCCATATACTATATATATCTTACAACATAATATTATGCTCAGACTTGTAATAAATCTCAAGAGATATTCATATATAATTCCCATACTGACCAATACACATTTCAACTTGACATACACATACACGCTATAGGAAAATGACTCATATCTTTATACCACATATATCTTCTCGAGATGAATTATTTTTAACTTCTACTTCATACTTCTACTAATAGAATATTGTATCCAATGCTTCATATATATGTTAAAGCATCCTCAAATGTCCTATTATTCCTATGTGTATTAATATCATTGGGCCACCATGCTCCTTCATGCACAAGACTAGGCATCCTATGAATAAGCCTTCTCAAGTCTCTTTTAAGCTTAAAACACTTGACAACTTTGGTAACTAATCATAAAACACTCCTTGATGCTTGTATACCTTGTTCACATACTTATCAAGCTCTTTATACAATATCATATCTATACCCATGCTTTCTCATGCTTTCCAGGCACATGCTTATGAAATCACAATGCTTGTTTTGACTAAGCTTCTCAATCCACCTTGTACTTAAATATTAGTGCCCAAACTTCCTCAATGGGACTCCTCATACCATGAATAGTTATAGGTAACTTAAACACTTGAATTTAATTCCTCTTTTTATGCTTTAAATTCTTTACTATTTGTAGACACCTAAAACTAGCCATCGATAACCTCTAATCAAGCTTTTGGCTAGTTTCCATCTTAAATGCATAATTTGGCCTAAAAACACTAAAAAATGTTAAAAGATGTGAAAATAACACATTAAAATTCTGATTTTGGCTAGGGTATCCATAAATGGGGAGATGTAATTTATGGGCCAACTAACTTTAATCATTCCATTTTAAATCAAAATCCCAATTTTGCACCCACGTGCTCTAGATTGCTCTTTCCTATCAAATATTTTAGACAAGACTCATGTCTTTGTTATTTTTTATTGGGGACATTATAAATGGGAATATGCATCCAATGCATCTGATGTGGACTTCCAATTAAAATATAATAAAATTTAAGACCAATAACAAGGCATTTTGATCAATTTGGGTAATTTGTACACAATGTGCCTAATCATGTTTAAGAGATAATTAACCCAAATCAAGGCCTAATCAATAATTCCATGAAAACTTGTTGAATACTTACTTTTAGAAATGAATATTGAATATATGTATCGTCAAGTGACCTCATTTCTTGGGAAGACATCCCTAGGCCATAAATGCCATAAATATTAGGATTCATGCCTCCCATGCCTCATCAATGTCTTCCATGATGCCCTCCATGCCTCTTAATTGCCCCTTTTTCCAATGACATGATGAGGATAATTACAAAATCAATTCCAAAAATTCAATTAATCCTAAACCACACATCTCAATCTTGAGATGGATGGTTGAGGTTGATTTAGATTAAATCCAAAAATCTATAAATAGGAGGCCTCACAACATCATTTGAAAAAAACTTTCTTGATGAAAAGTTATAATGCCAAATTGGTTCCAAAAGCTTCAAGAAAATAGTGATACCATGTCAAGTTGATTCCAAGCCAAGCCAAGCCACAAGCCAAAGGTTCCAAGGAGAGATGGAGGTTGTCAAGCTTCCATTGCCAAGGAATTCATGAGCACAAACCAGGAAAGCCAATACAACAAGCATCTTGGAGCATCTAAGGAAGGTAAAAGAGTTTTCTTTTGCATTTTAATTATGTTTTTTATTCATGATTGTCAAAAAAGCTCTCCCTAGTGTCTAGGCCTAGAGATGTTATGCTATTAATATGTTCATTTCATTTTGTTTTCTTTTCATTTTGGAACTAACACCATATTAACCATCCTCTCTTGAGTCAAATTCCTAGATCACATAATGGCATGCCCAATGGGACTAGATGCATCCTACACCTAAAGGAGATCCTTTTGCAACTTAAAAATACTTATTTGAGATCTTCTATTGTTGAAAATTGATTTTCTAACTTTATTCTACCATTTTTTGTTGCCACAATTTTTACATAGTAACTAACTTTGATAGAAATACTGACATCAGTTACTTGGCTTAACTGATGTTCATCAGCACAACTGACATCGATTAGATATTGATTGGATGTAACTAATGTTGATGGTATTAACCGATGTCAGTCACTATGTTTTTCAAAAAATAAAGACTTGCAATCTATGTTTAAAACTCAAAAGATATTCAAAGCTAAAGATATTCAAAGCTAAAGAACATGCTAACAATTTTGTTATAAGACCAAGTGGGATATTTTCTCAAAACATGTTTAAATAAATTTTTCATGTTTAAAATTAGATTAGGAACTTTTTTTTAGTGTTTAACAAGGAATTTTTAGATGTTTTTGGTAAATATTTTTCAAAGTTTACAACTAAGACTAAGGGGTCAAATGAACACCACCAAATACTTTATTTGGGTTTAGAATTGAACACACTTGTCAATTTTTGTTTTAAATAAGTTATTTAATTAAATCTTGTTTGGAAAAGAGAGGAATGTTTCATGAATGCTCTTCCATTTATCCCCTATAGGGAACCCTTAGAATCAAAAGTGTCATTCCTATTACAAGTATCCTAGTCCAAGGCTTAGAAATAAAGTTTTCTAAAGCACTCCCAAAAAACTCTTCAAAGTTTGGGTGACCTTGAAAATGACCCTAAATTCTTTCTACTTCCACGCTTAATTTATTTATGAATATTGGCTTACAGGGGGAATTCATCACCTCCCACAAGTTCTTTAGGGAAGCTTTCACCTTGGATTTCATTTCCTAGAATTGACTTCATTTGACTCTTTTAGATTTGCACATGAGATGTAGTGTCACTTTGTACATCGCACTACACTGAGTAAACAATAGGATGTAGTGGTTATAAAAAGGACTAGAATTTTTTGAAACAAGCCAAGTGATACGAACACAAACTTTATGATTTTATTTGACATTGTTTTGTGTGAAAGTATTTTTGCAATTGATTCCACTAGAGATGTTCAAAACTTGATAGTTTAGATAACCCCACATGCCATACCCTTGTTAGGATTTGGATGATTATACTTAGTGTATTTTGGTCTTTTTTTCTTGGTATGTTTTAAGACTAAAAACTTATTTGTTTGTTTTAGATTATGGTAAAATTAGGTTTTGAAGGGACCCCGAAACCCTATAATAGTATCAAAAAGGATAAAACATTAACAACTACTAGGAAAATCATTCCTGAAACCTACTAAAGAGCAACATCAAAATCAGGTTTTACAGGGACCTGAAACAACAAACATAATTCAATAAAACTTATTTGTTTGTTAATAAAGCCATGTCAAAACCATTTTGTCTATACATCACTCTTTTTGCTAAAGAGGTGTTATGATGGCCATTTTACACCATACTTGTGCCTTAAATTTTTTTCTAAACTTGTTTGTGTGTGTGTCATTTGAATTGTAGAGGGTAGTGTTATGCTACCCAAATCATGTCAAACCATTTTGAACCTTTTTAGTCTTGAAACATAACATTGGCCACATCATTAAATTATGCTTATGCCATTAGGCTACTCAATGTGTTTCAATACTTGCTTACCATTGTATCAAAACCATTTTGTGTATACCATTTAGACCTCTATCTTGTGTCATCATGCTATCCAATATTGTCTAGCCTGTTTGGTACAATCCTAGTTTTCAATGTTGAGTTTTCAATTAGCCTTATCAAGTTTGGATCCAAACATTGATTGATTTCTATTTAGGCCTCAATTTTTGGGGCTAATACATTGATATTTCTCTTTTGGGTTGCATAACTTTGGTTAATCAATTACCCAAATTTAAAAACTATTGATGGTTTATCTATTTAGTGCATATCCTCATCATTATTTATGACTTTATTTGGGAGAACACAACCTTTCAAAGAGCCTTTTATCTGATGCCTTATGCCAACTAATCATGTTTATGTTTAATTCCATGTGTCAGGTCTATGTCAAAGCTATTTACATTAAATCAAATCACATCAACCTTTGTTTCAAGTTTAGCTTTTGACATCGTTTGGCCAAAAGTCCTAAATGCCTATTTGTTTGAACCTATCTTTTGACTCTAGCAACTCAAATTTTTCCTTTCCTAGTTTAGACCTTGTTTGGAACACTTTGACCTAGACCTTTGACATGCTAGTTTTTATTTAGAAACTTGACCTTTTTGTGCATGTGACATTTGATGTTAGGATATTTTATGCCAAGTCCTAGCACAAATCATTTTGGAGATATAGCTCCATTTTCAAACCATTTTGGAGATACAACTCCACCCCTTCAACTAAGTTAGACCAAGTTTGAACCATTTGTCCTTTAGACATAGTTTTTCATAATTTGTAGAACCCTAAGCCTTTTTGTTTCTAAGATTTCATCATTTATGTAGATATGTCTCACTACACTTATGGTGGAGTCACTTAAAATCTAACTTATGATAGAATGGCTACACAAAATAACTTTTATAGCTTTTGTTAAGACCCTAATGATGCTAATATGGTTTGTGAGATAGATTTATATTTACTTGATATTAATCATTGATGGGAACAAAGTCATAAACCAACTTATGATCCAACTTAATATTGGGATGATATGGTTTATGAGGAAGACTTGGATGTTTTTGCTTGTGCAAGCAACCAAGCTCCACAACACCCTATAATCATACTAGGACCTAGTCCTTTGGATTGTGTGAGCCATCAACCCCCATAATTCCATATCATTACCATCTCAAGACTTTGTCCTTTGGCTCATGTGAGAAATCATGCTCCCTAATGCCCTACCATTATCCAACCACAATTCATTCCTCATATATTACTAATCCTAACCAAACTTCAAATGATCCAATCATTCAAAGACCATGTTGTGTTTAAAATTGGTATTTTCCAACTCATTAGAAACCAAGGCCAAGAGAACTAACCAATCTGAGATGTTTTTGTTGAATCAACCATTTATGATAAGTTATCCTCTGATAAATTTCTTGTTGATCCTATACCAATTATCAAGGAGTCTCACTCTGATGAGCCAATCTATGCTGAGTCACTTCTTAATGATTATAATTGCCTTTGGGAAAATCATTACCTTGACCATATACCTATTTTTCAAGAGCCTCCTATTGAGAAACTAGTCTCTGAAGAGTTGTCTCTTGGCCTTTTTCCCATCCTAGAAGAGTCTCACTTTAACAAACCAGTTTTTATGGAGCCCATTATCCCATCATAGGATATTACTTGTATAAAACCAAGAATTCAATAAGACATCATTGTAATAGAGTACCCATCAGATGAAGAATCAAAATTAGAGTTAGGTTCTATTCTTGAACTGACATCAGATTTAGCATCATAATTAAAATCAACATTGGTCTCAACATCATATTTTGAGTCCTTTGAGTTAGAATTAGATTCAAGTAAAGAATATGTTTATGTCTATTACAACATTGGTTATGCATGCCTCATAGATCAATTTGAATACATTTGTGATTTTTCTATTATTTTTGAGGATGAGTACTTTAGCTTCGATACAAGTTCTCCTATTATCTTCTATGAGGATTTTGAAACCTCTCCCCATTCCATTACCATTCCAAAGGCCATTATCATCAACCAAAATAACCATATTATTGACATTCCATCACCTACAAGTGTCAATTGGGATCAACAAAATCACACTTTTTTGAATTGAATCCATGGTGACATAGTAGTTTAAGAAGATCAAAGAGGCCAAGATAAAATTCATGTAGTAGAAGAACACTCTCCTAGAAGGACCTTTTCAAAGGTACTAGGGGACAATCCAAGTTAGAACTCGGTATCTTCTAGTGAGACTTTTTTATAAGTGTTAGAAGATAATCAAATTCAAAAGTCTACATTCCTTAGTGAAACCTTCTAATAGGCACTATGAGACATTCAAGACAACTTCATTGGTGAAAACATCTTTGAGGTACCAATAACTGAGCATAAAAGTTCACTACTTAATGAAGACAAAATCAAAGAGAAAATCAAAATATCTTCCAATCTATAACCTAATCAGATGGTAGCTACTCTCAAGATCAAACAATAGAAAATTCTAGTGGTCCTATTGAGAGAACAAGTATTCAAACCTACCATAACTAAAATTATGTTGAATCTAGCATCAACAACATTATGTGTGATTGAAAGTCTTGATCTTCATTTGTTGCCCCACCATTATACATTCCATTATCATCTACCATTATATTTCACAATTAAACCTACCATCCATTATTTATCCCTATTTACCATCCATGGTTGCACTTTCCTTTACATAAGCTATAAGGATACCTTCTTTGAATGTTTGAAGGAATCAAAATCAATGATCAATGAAGATCACAAAAGCATTCTTGGCAACCAAATTTACATGCCATTTTTTATATAACAACTATTCAGACAAGGTGTAAGATAGAAATTAACATGATCAAGTGTTATATTTGTTTCATTTATTTTTTAGGATGTGCATCTCCCCATCAACAATAATAATAGAATCAAAAACCACACCCAAGCCAAAAACATGTACCATGTCATTGCCATTGTTACATATCCATTTGCCACTATCAAAGTACCCATCCATTTACCCCATCACTTGGGTGAAATCCTCTTACCATTTTATCCAATATATCATAAACCATCATTATCCTTAGCTAGACCATACCATCCTACCATTCCATCCTCTCATTCCTTGCCTATCTAGACCAAAGACTATTTTTAGTCATCCTACCCAATCCTATTTTGATCTTGGTTCTTTTGGTTCTTTCCACATCTTTTATGATATTTTTTTGATCAAGTTTAAATAATCAATCCAATCCATATTTATAATGATAGTCTATAAAATTAGTGTGACAATTGATCTATCAAAATATCTTTCATCCTATATCCACGTTTGTTTATGTGAACCTGATTATAACCACCTATGGGCAAATTAATGTCTCACTAGTCTTGCTACTAATTATAACTACCTATGGGAAAATTATTATCATTGACCTATGTTATTGTATCCTAGTTATAAATACCTATGGGCAAACTTATCATGCATTACCACATCACCATGCCATTGTTGTTTTCATTTGACTGGCCATTTGCTAGATTTGAGAACTTGTTGGCACCTAGTTGGTTTTTTCCCCACCTTTTGTGTGGATGGAATTACTATGACTTGAGATCATTTTGGGACTATGTGGGTCATTATCAATTCATGTTGAGGTCACCTTAGTCCCCCTTTTCATACGCTCTGGCTATTTTGTGAGCAACCTAAGCCAAACACTCTCACCATTTTGGAGTGGGTATCTTGTCATTCTCTAATGAGTTAAGATACCTCAAAATTCCAAAAACATTCATAACATTTTAGAAATATAAAAACATTTGTCTTATCTAATCCCAGTCAATTATCCTTAATTCACCTTATTGGGGCATTGTCATTGTTAAGATTCTTTCTTTTACTTTTATTTTCAAGCTTTCTATGTATTTGTTTAATTCAAGTTGTTTATTTGTTTGTTTGCTTGCCTATTTGTTTACTTTCAGCACTATTGCCTCAACTCAGTCTATATGTGTTCATTGGGTGAGTCCTTACCCACACTTACACTTGAATCCATCCATATTCATATGTCAACATTTTTATCATGGTTTTTATCATTGGTGCATTGTTTTCAAGTTTTTATTAGATCAAGAGTTAGTCCTTATGCATGTTTTGGTCAAGTCTTCATGATGTTCTATCATGAAGCCTACCATCACATGCTAAAGCAAAAATTAGCTTCATGAAGGTCTAAAATCAATAAAGTTACAGAATTTTCTCCTTCATAGCTTGGAAAATCCTCCCATCCCACCTTGATCAATGTAACTCATTTGACCATTCTATTTGTATCATTGTTAATCAGGATGAGCATCTCCTCATTTGTAGGTACAACTAAATCATTCCATTGATCAATCTCATTCCTCTATCCATCTCTTTCATCATTTTGTTCTTGCTCATATTTAATTTATATTCTAGGTTATAACCTTGAGTTATTCTTGCTAATCATCCCTAACTAGGGCACCATAAATTTTAACCAATCTAGTTCCTCTTAATGATTATAACCACCTATGGGTAAATCATTATTTTGAATTTTATTCATGATTATAACCACCTTTGGGAAAATCAGCATTACTTTTACATCAATGCATGCAAGCATTTTATCATTTGGATTAATCTCAACCATGGGTTAATTCCACCTTTCTTCTTGTTTCTTTTCATGGGATCATCCATCAATAAAAGTGATGGCCAATCCCTCAAGGGGGCATCATCATAGGCTTCAAAAAATCATTTAGAGATTTGTTCTTTGGCCATCATCTTATTTTTGGCATATAGGCCATTTATCATTATTTGAGAAGATATTAATGTGATTATAACTTCCAATTCCTTCCCAAATAAGGGCAAATTGGAGACACCTAAAACTAGCCATCGATAACCTCCAATCAGGCTTTTGGCTAGTTTCCATCTAAAATACACAATTTGGCCTAAAAACACTAAAACATGTTAAATGATGTGAAACTAACATATCCAAATGTGAATTTTGGCTAGGATATCCCTAAATTGAGCAATGTAATTTATGGGATAGCTAACTTTGATCAATCCATTTCGAGTCAAAATGCTAATTTTGCACCCACATGCTCTAGACTGTTCTTTCCTATCAAATCTCTTACATAAGACTCATGCCTTTGTTATTTGTCATTGGAACCATTGTAAATGGTAATACACATCCAACACATCTAACGTGGACTTACAATTCAAATCTAGTCAAATTTAGGACCAATAATAAGGCATTTTGATTAATTTGTGTAATTTATGCATAATGTGCCTAATCATGTTTAAGAGCTAATTAACCCAAATCAAGGCCTAATCAAGAATTCCATGGAAACTTTTTGAATAATTATTTTTGGAAATGAATATTGAATATCTACATCATCAAGTGACCTCATTTCTTAGGAAGACATCCCTAGACCATAAATGCCACAAATATCAGGATTCATGCCTCATTAATGCCTTCCATGATGCCATTCATGCCTCTTAATTTCCCCTTTTTATAATTCCATGATGAGGATAATTACAAAATTAATTCCAAAAATTGAATTAATCCTCAACCACACATCTCAATATTTAGATGGATAGTTGAAGTTGATTTTGATCAAATCCAAAAATCTATAAATAGAAGGCCACACAACATCATTTAAAAAAATCTTTCTTGATGCAAAGTTATAATGCCAAATTATTTCCAAAATCTTAAAGAAAATATTTTTACCATGCCAAATAGATTCCAAGCCAAGCCAAGCCATAAGCCAAAGGTGCCAAGGAGAGATGGAGGTTTTCAAGCTTCCATTTCCAAGGACTTCATGAGCACAATTTGAGAAAGACACCACAACAAGCATCTTAGAGAATCCAAGGAAGGTAAAAGGGTTTTCTTTTACATTTTAGTTGTGTTTTTAATTCATGATTGTTAACTAAGCTCTCCCTAGTGTCTAGGCCTAGAGATGTTATGTTATGTTATTAGTGTGATTATTTCATTTTATTTTCATTTTAGAATTAACACCATACTAACCATCCTCTCTTGAGTCAAATTCCTATATCACACTATCATGATCAACATCTCACTCTTATGTCATACAATCATTCTCATGCTTGAATAATTTCAAACATCAACCTTATATCACCATTTAACCAAGCTTATGCCTTTCATAAAATATCTTTTCATGATATGACTATGCTTAGGTTACACAAGCACTTATCCTCAAATATATATCTTACAACACTTATGAAGAATTCTATACCTGATTCTCAATCCCATACAATGTAAAACAAATTATCATATACCTAGGCTCACTCACTTCACCATGCTACCTACACATACCTTCTTACAAGGCCTAGAACAAGGCTTTACAAGACACCTTAATGCCTTGACTTATTTCATCCATGTTATGATCTCAACACAAAATCAATCAAGCATATATGAAACACTTGGACTTGTACCTTTCTCTCCCATGGAAATTACTATCTGTGAAAAATAAATTCAAA
This sequence comes from Torreya grandis, assembly GCA_037957365.1. NCBI lineage: Eukaryota > Viridiplantae > Streptophyta > Pinopsida > Cupressales > Taxaceae > Torreya > Torreya grandis. Next base: position 194,325 of record JARHVA010004284.1, on the reverse strand, counting down.
TATTCTTGACATACAATGCCTATCAAATCTCAACAAGCATCCACCATGATTTCACTTATAGATGAGTATCCCCATGAAGCCTAATAGAGTCACCCCTTCCATAGAGAATTAAACAGACATAAATTTAGGAGATTCTAAGATCTCTATACTCTCACAATATTTAGTATTCTTAAGCATCCTTCTAGGCTTGATTGTCAACTTAGACTTTACCTTTGACTTGGATTCTACATAATCCTTCTGAGCTAGTAAAGAATATTATTAATAGTATTTCAAATTTGACTTATGTTCTATAGTATCAAACATTCCACCTTGGTTTATGAGTTTATCATGACTCACCTTGTCATTCTTCTTCCTCTTAGTCAACTCTACTACTAAGAGGGTGTTGGGGGGGTGTGAATTAGTCTTTAATACTTTAAACAATATTATTGAAGCAATCATAGATCATTCAAACAAGCATGTTCACCTTAGCAAGCATAAGCATCAATCTATAAGAGCATAAAACACATGAACATAATATGTATGTGGGATAAACTTAAGGGGAATAAAACCCATTGAAACAAAACTCTTAAAATTTTTCCTATAATACCATTAATCAAATTTAGTTGATCACCAATCCAACAAGGAACACCAACCCCTAAATTTATCAAGCACCAACTTTAATTTAGCAAGCACCAAACTACTAGGAGGCTAAAACCCCCATGTTGATCAAGAAACTAGTTAATAAACACTATTAAATAGTCCACCTTGCTTTTTTTACCTCTCACAACTGATTATGGTCTTATGTTTCTCTATAACACTCAAATTTGCCTCTCACTCAAGTAAAAGTTGGCCTTTACCTTCTCTTAATTAGCCCTTATATGGCTTCAAACTATCATGAAAGCACTCATGAAACCCTATAGATGTATATGACTGATTTATATAATTTATTTTATATGTTTCACCACCTTTGTAAACTCACACAATCCTCTTCTTCTTTTATTCACATCTAATCACTATACTCTTTCTTCCTTAGGCCTAAAAATGCCTAGTATAAATACACATCTTTTGTTATTCATACCTTCTTAGTTATCCAAGAACTCTTGTCATATTAGGTCTACCAATGAATATTATAAAATTTCAAAAACATTGATAAAATGTTCTTTGAGTACCTTTAGGTCTAATTTTTCTCAAACAGGTCTTATCTCTCCTTTAGGTCTCATGGAGACCTAATCTTATTAAGCCTAATTAGCACACACTACCATTAGATCCTTTTAGAGAACATTCAAAATATTTAAACAAAATATGAAGATCATATGCAATTCCAATAGACCTTTGATAATATCATCTAGGATATATAATACTTTTTAACTCAAATCACTACTTGGAGTACATTATTAGTATAGTTCATATTAGCCTTGTGAAAACCTAGAAAGTCTATCTAAAATAATTGAAGAATAAACACAAATTTCCCAAAAAACCATCATAAAAAAAATTTAAATATAAGCCTCGTGATATTATATTCATAATCATGTGCATTTGACCTCACAAATTAAGGTAAAAATTCACAAACCCTTCTCTGCAAGAAGTCCACTTAGAACTGCCAATTGGTCCCAAAACACAATCATGGAACCTTGAACCTTTGTCACCTATAGGAAAAATATTAAGATATTCCAATTAATTATTATTATATTATATCCTCCTTATATCAAATTCCATCACAATTACAAATGATAGCTTTTGGTCTTACAAACCAATATGTTGACCTCCTTTGTCATAGACCTTACTTAGTTAGATAAGCCATATTGGCTTCAATGTTACAATATTTTTTATTGACTTAAAAGGTTTTGAAAAGAATTTATAGGAAAATAATGTCTTAAAAAATCAATATATACTTTGGATTCTTTAGATAAGGGTAGAGAGTCTCTAACTCATCACTCCCACATGCTTACTCAAACTTGTCCATACACCTTCAAACATAGTCATGGTGAGAATGAATTTAAACTCTTGTCTAGACACTTTTGGAGATATATAATGAATTTGGGTGATAATATAATATCATTAGGTAACTCTAAGATATAAATATATCATATTCAAGTTATAATATTTATCTTTCATACCAATCTCATACCCTTACACCTTCATTGTCTTATCAACACTAAACATGTCAACTTATAAGTAACATTCTCAAAATACCATTAAAATACAAATAATATAATAAAAATAATTTTTAAAATATGTATTTAAAAATATCCCCATGTATTTTTATCCTTCCCTAGTCCATAACAACACATCCCTAATCTCATTCCTAGTTCTACCTAATTTTTCCCATTATCTACCTCACTAGGCATTTCTAGTGATAGGTCAACTTCCATGATTGGTTTAGCATATTTTAGTTTTTAAAAATTATAAAAAACCAACATGGTCATAATATAAAAGTCTCAATTTTTAACCTCCATCCACTTAGCAACTTTGACTTGGTTAATTCTACCTGCTATAATAAATTTCTAAGAAATATGGCTTTTTTGTAGGGTTCACTCACTCCCCTGACATACCAATGCCACTTGGAGGTACTTGGGAGAGTAATATACATTTAAAAATAATAAAAATATGTCATCCAATATATTATTATCCATTTCCATTAGGATCTTCAATATCGAGTCAAAGTTAGGGTTTTAGTGAAGTTTAAACCACCTTACAGTCTTAACGATCATTAATAAAGCTAAGGCCCTTAATATATAAACCAATTCTTATAATTTTTATCTAAGACCATTAAAAATATACCATGAATGACTTATGGTTTCATGTAGATGTTAAACATGCCAAAAAACACATGAAAAATATTTTTGGGTTGAGAACCCTTCATTCTATGAACACAAGAAACCTCAAAACCACATTCAATGCCTTTCCTTGAAAAATTTTACCTCATACTTGGTCCAAATACTTGAAAAAACATGAAAAACCTTTTTCCATACTCACATTTTAAATATTTCATTGGAAAATTGGTGTCATGCCTCAATATGTTAGGCAAAAACTCAAGGACTATGTCTAGGTGCAAACCTTAAAACCAATTTTCATTAATTTCCTTCAATCTAACACTTCTAACTTCACCAAAATGCTTAGGACACCTTATCACACTTATTCCAATATTTCATCACTCTTTATCTTGACCTATTAGTGTTTTATACCTTCATGAGGTACTCCTGACTATTCTCAAGATATGTACCTTCATATCAACATGACTAGACTTCTCATGATCTTATAACATATTGACGATATGTTGACCTATATCATCATTATAACATACACTTCAAACTCTTACTCTTGACATATTCAAACCATTACTAGGCTTATCAAGTCATATTTATCAAATAATGGCATGTAGAATTTCATATTGATCATGACCACACTCATTTTCTTCTTCTCATCACTACACTTTTCCAAGCTACCATGTTCACACCTTCTCACAAGGTCTCTTCATGCCATCCTTCACTAGGAACCTCATGACATCATCATATTTTACATAAATCAAATTAACATCAATGACCATACACAAAATTCTCATGATATCAATGACAGCACTTTATTTACATCAATGATAACACCTCAACTCCAAATGTATATTCGAATCATTAAAATTATATATAATTCTTCCAATTCTAATAAATATGTGTTGGGATTCATGTCTCTGTGACATAAACCCACTTATATTATCCCATTTATACATTAGGGAATGCAACCTATTAGTCACCTTGTTTTGAAAGGATAACATAACCATGCCATATTAGTATCAATAATGTAGTAATCAAACATGTAGTGGTATCATGTCTAAGTTGATATATTAATTAAAAACACAATATTCAATCACAAAAGGGTCTAAAATGAATTATATGGATCATTATGATGTTTAAGAGTAACAAGCACAAGATCATAAAAAATCAAGCACACACACAAAATCACTCAATGTCATACAAAATGGGTTTAAAGGGACTACAAATAAGGGGAATGTTTAAATGCCTCACACTCAAGAGGAGGACATGTTCAAATGTCTGTACACAAAATAAAAAACACTCAGGGGCATAATGACCAACAACAAAGGAATATGTTTAAATGTTCTTCAACTAAAAAAAGGTATAAAATAAGAAGTACACTCAAGTAATCCATCTGATAAGATGAATAATTAAAATATAAAGAACCATCATAAGCATGTATCATACTATTCCTTGCATACATGTTTTTATCAAAATGTCATGTATCATAGCATATCTATCACACTGTGTAAGATTTAAGAATTAATATAGACATGTAATAATTAGTATATAAGCTCAACATTATGGTATAGATTAATCATAAAAAAAAATTAACATATGTGAATTGTTATCAATGAAGCAAATTCTCCTAATGTTATGTGTCACATGGGTAGAGGAAAAAAAATATGAAATTGTATCATATATATAATCTATGATTGTATCACACTTAATTACTCATGAAAATTTTGTGTATATAAAAAGGAAATGATTTGATATGTTCTAACATAACTTAAACAACATATATGCAAAATCTATAAACATGTGAATGTTAAATATTTTTGTGCTTTTACTTTATGTGAATGTTTTTGTATTTTATTGATTATTTAATTTTAATTAACTTTTGTATTTTTAATTATAATAAAGATAAGGATGATTGATGATCCCATATAATACATTTTCAAAAATTCAAATCCAGAAAATGATTATTTAATGTCAAAAGGTGAATAAAAGGTTTAAAATGAAGTTAAAAGTTTTTTACAAATATTTTTGGCCTTATATGCCAAAATTTAAAAATGATGGTTTTGGATAATCCACCCATTTTTCACCTCAAATCACCTATTTTAGGGAATAATACTTTAAGGTAACGAAAATAATTATTTTTAGTAATGTGTTTTTTCCCACCCCAGAGGTGCGAACGTACACCGATGGAGGCCAACCTATCATCATCTTGGGATACATTAGAGGAGGTTGTTTGTTTGACCCTCTTAGTCATGAAAATTCATAAATAATCCCTTCCCACACTCATGGATGTATTCAATGTCTCTCATACAACTGCATAGACAAAGGTCATTTGTCCCATCCCCAAAGCCCATGAATGTGTGACCCTGTGCATTTTAAATTTATTAATTTTTTGAATAAAATTAATTTTAAATTATAAAATTTATTTATTTATGACTTAAATGACCTTGGAATATGTTTTTTCCCATATCTTGAAAACTGGGAGTTCATTTTTTGAACTATCCATGGCATTGGAAAACTAGTTCTAATGCAATCCAAATTTTATAAATAATTTCATGAAATTTTTTCTCAATCAAAATATGTTTATATTTACATTAATAAGTTTATAAATTACATTTTAATTAATTTAAAAGTTATATTTATTCACATATGCCAAAAAGTAGCTTATTTTATATGTTTTACAGGTGTGAATAGAACTAGAGTGAAAAGAACTTGCTTTTGGGAAGAAAATTACAACTAAAGTTTAAATTAAAGTGAATTTTGGTTTTGGAGGTGAAATTATTTCCATCCATTGACCAAATTTATTACAAATAACCAACCCATGGTCATTTCAAAAGGGATGACTCTTTTTTATTCTAAGTGAGGAGACATTGGACCAAATTATTTTGTTTTGTAGTGTAATTTCTCCTTTGTTTTTGCTTTACCACTAATGTCATATTTTTGACATTTTTAAATGATGATTGAATGTATACCCAAACATTTTATTATTTAAATGATGATAATTATTATTTAAATCTACAAAAGTTTATTTTCATTTTTTTTGCACATGCAAACAATGGATGTGTCAGTTCTCTTCTCAGCTTCTTATTCCTTACACTCTTGAATCATTTGAGTTGGTGGTTGTGTACTCACTAACCACATAGGGAATTAATTTTATGGGTGAAATTTATTCAAATGACTCAAATTTAGCTATATTTCAACAATATTTTCATTTTTCCCCTTTTCTTTTGAATTTTTAATGAATCTAGTTAGGCTAGGATTTCATTTAAACTCAACCTGCTTCTCTCATTTTATCTTGATTTATAAAAACATTTATTGATGATAATGCATTTTTGGATGAATATGTATGCAAAAAATGTTTAAAATTAGTTGCATTCCTTTTATTTAAATCCAAAACATTGATTTATTTGGATAAATCTATGTGCATGTTTCATTGTTCTCCAAAATAGGATAAAAAATTTCATGAATGAGAAAAAAACACTTGTGTAAGTCCCTCATATATCAAAGGTTAAAATAAAGTATGAAATTCTATAACTAACGAAGGCCACTTATATGGAACAATTTATAATGAACCAACTAGGTGAGATCTAGTCTACCAAGACCTAAAAGATATATACCTTAGAAATATCTTAAAATATATTTTCAAAAAGAGGTTGGATGGTCCATGTCCCTTTTAAATTGGTTTGATAAAACAACCCATCAATATATTGGTGTTATAAGGAGGGCCACCGACACACAAAGCTCTAAAACTATAATTTTTAACCAAAAATCTTAAGCCTTAAAATTTTAAAAGAGTTACCCATGTTGAAGAGTTGTAAATGTTAAATTTGAAAAATAAAAAAATTATCACCATATCAAATTCTATTGGGGCTTAATTTTAATTTTTACAACTCATAAAACATAGACAACTTAAAATAAACAAAGAAAAATAAAAAATAGGACACATTCAATTAACTAGTAGTTCACTTACCAGTATTATAGATCCTTTTTTTTTAATTATTTTGATTCTTATCAAAACCCACCAATGGCCCCAGCTTGGATTGGTGGAGATAAATTCCCTATCACCATTATAGGGGTTCATCATTACTTACCAAAAAATCCAAAAACCTTTTATCATGGGTATGTGTGTGGTGGAATCTGCATTATCAAATAGCATGTTCAAACATTTGAAGACATTATTTAGACACAAATTAATCATGAGGATGTGTATTATCACATATTACCATAAAATTTGAATGAAATGGCCTAAGGTTGGTATTTAGGATTGCCAAATGGGTATATCACTTCCTAAAATGGTTTATAAATTATGTTTATCAATCACTTTTGGTTTCCCATTTATCTAGTTATCTTATATCATCAATTTATTTCTATATGTAGGGAGTCAAAAAAACCTATGAGTTTATACAATGCATGTTTCCACAAGATTTATCAAAGGTTGAAATAACTATACACTCAAACATAAGTGACCACTATATAGACATACCTCAAGGATTTAGATTCAATGACTTCCATGTTCCTTAGAAGGACTCTAGAAACTCTCTTATCCTTGTATTTGGATTATAATGAGGTAGTATACATTGAAAAAAAAATGGTGATGGATTTTATCCTTTACCTTCATGTGGCCAACTGGGTGCTTATAATCACATTTCAATGATCAACTATGTTATTTAGCATAACACTCCATTATTGATTCCAATCTTGGGTACCCTATTTTCAAGCCTAAATATGGTCTATAATCCAATGCCTATGAATTATATTTATAGTGGTCAACCTTATATGCCTCCCAATCACATTTTTCCATATGACAATAACCAATAATTAACCCATGTTATACATAATCACACAACTACCATGCCTAATGTTGGTGGTTATACTGCATCTACTAGAAACCAATAGGTTATCTCATCATTTTTAAATAGCCATACACCTGTTAACATTTATCATAACTAAAAAAATCATGTTTCCCTTGTTTTTATAGACACCACTGCACTTGTGTCTAGCCCACAACTACAAGCGAGAAATCAACAAAATTCTAATGCTAACCCAGAGGTAGTAAATTTGTAGCAAATGGTTCAAATTTTGAATAATGATAAGATCAATTTGCATATACAAGTGCCTCAAAACACCTACCAAAATGAAAATAACCCACCATAGAATATAAATTTCAAATTTCAAATAACCAAAAGACAAAGGAAAATGAGGCCAAATAACAAAGATGTACCTAGCCCATTAGATAATAACAACAATAGTGCTTCAAATGTAGTAAGCTTAGCTTATTTAGCACTACCCACCTAGTTTAGGATATAAAATATGATTTACCATGCTGAAATTTATTGTTTAAAGTTAATTTGTGCCTCAAACATCTTTGAAAAGGAGATGGACAATCTAGAACTAATTCCTAGACCCCATAATAACTATAATCAAGATGAAAGAAACCGTGGTATGGCTCTAGTCTTGGAGCCTTTTGATTTTTTGTTCAAAAGTGACAATGAGATTGAAGATAACCTAGATGAGTTTCATTTTTTTAAATAATTTCAAAGGGTGAACAAGTATCATTTGAGGAATAAGGTTCAAAATCTACTAACAATGTCTACTCCTCTGAACAACACTCAAGTTCCCCCTGATCCAATTGAAAAAATGGTAGAATAAAACAAACATGGATATAACATTGTAGATGACTTGAATAAAAATAAATCCAACATAATAATGTTTTATTTGATCTAAATATCTAATCATAAATGCATGTTATTAAAATAATTATCCACTACTAAAGGGAAAGAGACTAATAAGACTACAAATGCTCATGCTGTAATCTATAAAGAAAAAATTGAAACTCCTCCTTTTCTCCTAGAAATATGTATTTTTGGTAAAAACTTAAATAATTATTTGGTGGATTCAATTTTTTCTAAAAATGTGATTCCCTATGAAATTTGATAGATATTAGGACTAGAACTCCTATGAAGTCAAATAGAAAGGTAGTTCAATTGGAAAACTTAGAGGTTCAAGTGGTTGGAAAACTTAATAACATTCATATGTAATTGGCTTCTGATCCAAGAGTGTAAAAATTATTTGATATTTTGGTAGTGGATATCTTTGATGTATATGGTATGCTCCTCATTAATGATTATTTAAGAACATTAAAAAGATACATTGCAACCAATTTATCTCATATGTGGCTCCCATGACATGGCATGCATAACCAAATCTGAATCAAAAGAGAACCCAAGATAACTCACATGCTAATGAAATATAACAAAACCAATGAAATGTTATATAAAGAGTTATATTTTAGTGTATATGCACTTGAGAAAGAAGTAGAAGATTATAGGAAGTTCTCCATTAATATTATGACCATACAAGAAAGTTCATAAATTAAGGAGCTAGATTGGCTAGATGAGGATGATTTCCTATGTACACCTAATATAAATTCATTTCTTAGATCCACCATAACATACGAGGACATGAAACCATCCAATCTAAGTGGAAATGAGGGAATCACAAGATCTTCATATGAGAAGATAACCATTTTGGACAACCCAGTACCTACTTCCACTGAGGACCTAACCAAAAGGTCATTTTAGCTAAGATAAAAATATGTATACCCATTAGGCATTGATAAAACTAACAAAGAGATCAATATTTTATCCATACCTACCTCTCAAAATCTAGTGTATACAATTAAAAAACCACTTTTATACTCTAAAATTTGATAGATCTAAGTCTAAAAGTGGGTCTGGTGTTGGTGTGGAGCTCATTAATTTGTGATGAAATTCATACCTAGATGCATTGCCTATAATTTACTTACACAAATAATGTGGCTAAACATGAGGTAGTAGTTCAAGGTATCCAATTTGCTCAGGAAGAAGGTTAATAATCTCAAGGTGCTTGGTGATTTATAACTAGTGGTCAATAAAGTTAGAAGCTAGTATGCTTATAATGACAAATTTTTATCTAGGTATTGTAGTTCGATGTGGAATTTAATAGAGGATTTTGATGCATTCAATATTTAGACTCTACCTCATAGAAAGAGTCACATAATATATGCATTAGTTACAATTTATAGTAGTCTTGACCCTATATCTGACTCCAAGTTGAGAAGGTTCTCTATGGATTTAGTCTCTAATCCTTCCATTCCTGATAATTTATGCAACTTATAGTTCAACTATGATGAACATATCATTGACTTCATCACCAACATATATGTATTTTAAAAATATATCATAGATGAAGATAACATAGAATAAGTTGACTTAGATGAGGAACATGTCATTAACTTAAAGATAAACAATATACCTAAGGGAATGGTCTCATTAGAATCATTGTTTGATATGGATTACCAAGATAATAAACATAAATTAGTCCCCACCAAAGGTAGATCTACCAACATTGAAATCTAGGCATTGCTAATGAGTTAAATAACATGCTTCTAGGTATGACGTGCATTGAAGAGGAAAAAAAGACTTCATTCAAGACTTAAAGGATTTTAGGGATTTTATTACATGGAATATTGAGCATTTAAAGGTGTTTAACATTTCTGTTATCATTCACACCATTCCTCTCAATCTAGGATTTAAACCATTTCATCAAAAACAAAGACCATTCAATCCACTACTAAAACCACTAATATTCAAAGATCTATAGAAATTAATCTAATCAAGGATAATTTTCCCTATTAGACACTCCATGTGGGTGGCTAATCTGGTGTTGGTTAGAAATAAAAGTAGAGAGATAAGGTTGTGTGTTGATTGATGCAACTTGAGTAAGGCCTTAGAGAAAGATAATTACCCATTATCTTCACTAAATGAAGTTTTATTGGTAATTAATGGCTCATAAATGATGTCATTATGAGATAGGTACTCAAGATACAACCATGTAGTGGTCAACTACAAAGATTAGATTAAGATAAAATCTAAAACTAAGTGTGTCATATTCGTGGGTAATAGGATGTCATTCATCTTGATCAATGCGGGTGTCACCTTCCATCATGATATAGCTATTGCATTTAAGGATCTTATTAAAAAATTCATAGTAATATACATGGACTACTTAAATTTATTTTCCAAGAATAGAAAAGACCACGTGAAAGACTTGAGAGTAGTTCTCAAAAATGTAGAGACCATGGAATTTCTTTGGAAACAAATAAATGCATTTTTGTGGTGATAAAGGGTAGTTTTTTGGCCATATCATCTCAGAAGAGGCATATCCATAGATCCTAAAATAGTGGAGGTTATACTAAAAATCCCATTAATTGAAAGCGAAAAAGTCTTAAGTTAGTTCTTCAACAAGATCAAATTCATTAGGAAGTTCATCTTAGAATTTGAAGAGATAGTTCAACCACTGAATAACATGTTGAATAAGGATGCCAAGATTGAATTTAAGGATTAAACACAAACACTTTTTTTGTGGATAAAAAAATTAATTGTAAACATGTTAATGCTAATCAGTCTTGACTATAAAAATCCTATATACACCTACTCCTTTGCCTTGAAACACTCTAGTGTAGTTGTTTTAACATAAAAGAAAGAATTTAGAGATGAGAGACCTATCTCATTCATGAGTTCTCTACTCTACAATGTTGAGTTAATTTATTCAAAAATTGACAAACAAGATTTTTTCATTAATCAATCTATCAAGAAGTTCAATAACTATATTCTTTATAGCAAGGTGTTTGTAGTTGTGCCTGACCCAATGGTAAAATCTATGCTGATGCAAAATGAACTGGGTAAATGAAGGGGAAAGTAGATGACTATTATCAAAGGGATTTAACTAGAGATCTATCCAATGAAGATTGTAAGGGGAAAAAGACTCAGTAAATCCATGATCAAAGTAGACCCACTGATAGTTTACCAGTAATACATAGTGTAGGATGTCACAAATGATGGATGGTACCAATATGTGGTTTATTACTTGTTAAAAAATGAGTTACCAAGTCACCTAAATTCAAATCAAAGAAGATCCTTACACCTCAAAATTAATAACTTCATGATCAAATCAGGTGTGTTATATAAAAGGAATCATGAAGGAATATATCTAAGATGAATCAACAAACAAAAATCAATTAAAGTACCATTTTATTCTTTTTGAGAATCAGGTGTTTAATTTCTAAAAAAATAAATGTCTAAGTAAATATAAATTAGTAGTTAATTTGTCTCAATTAGCTTACTAATTTTAGTAAATAGATATATATTTTACCTTTTTCTAAAAATAGCAAGAAGTGTGAAGAAATCAAACATAGCTTATTCTGGGCTAAAATGGATGATGTAAGATCTAGAAATTACTGTGTAGGGATGGTAGACTATCATAAACAAGACCCACAACTCTATTTCTAGATTAGATAGGAGTTTCAAACTCATGACACTTTGCTACTTGGCACTTTTGTCCTGGTGGTATAGTTTTTTGGGGTTTTATTCTCTTTAGTATGACCTTATGTACCAAATTTCAGGTCCTAACTATCAATAGAAATCCATATAGAGTTTATTATTCATGTGCCTATGTCTTCTATGAAATTTAAGGAAACTTCAACAAATGGGAAAATGGGTTAGTGTGTAAAGGATACACTAGATGCACTTCACACCCCATATGTGGGCACACTACCTACATACCAATACTCTGAAGAGGGATCAAGCTAATGTAGTTCTCCCATTAAAGTTTTTGGTGTAATTTATGTATATTCAATACAATGAGAATGAAAAATTAGATGTGCTTCAACTAGCTAGGGATTGGTGCAATGACTTGAGTATGTTTTTAAAAATATTTGAAGGTTATATATAGAGAATAGGGAAGAGTGCTTGAGTGTACTTGCTTGTATTCTTACTTCTTTATATTGAATGAGTGTCAACCCTTTTAAATAGACATTGACTGGAATTTTTTAGGAAAATGGATGATCATGGGTTAGATGAGCTTATATTAGGCCAACAAGGGAAAATATAAGGAATCAGGAAAATTTGACCATTTGAGGCTAAAGTGAATTTGGACAACAACACCAAAAATAGGACACCCTTAAATTCTAGTGCTCTTATCTAATTTGGGCACTATTATCCTAGGAGGATAAAACTTAGGGGGATGGATCTAGGTCTGAGAGTGCTACCTAGGTCTCAAAAATATAAGTCTAGGAAGCTATGGGTGACTTGGAATTAGTGAAAGTCTAGCTGAGAAGAGTTGAGTGAGAAAAAAAGAGGACCTATATGTTGGGTGATATTAGCCATGCCTAAGTCATCTAATTTCACATTTTATATCATTAAATTTACACCCCCTTTATTTTAGTGATGCAATAAATCAAAATAATAGGATAAATGAAAAATAGAAAGTATACCTAAACTTACCTGTAAGGGAAAAGCTCATGAAGTTGTGTGATGTTGGATGTGCATAGAGAGAGCACATTGTGATGTGTGAATCTATACATAAAAACATGAAGTATATCATTTCTTAATAGATATTCTATATATAAAATTAAAACATATAAAATCTAAGTAAAGGAAGAGAGAGGAATGAATACACCTCACTAAGTACATGAACTAATACAAAACCTATTGTGATGTTGGATTTTATTGAGTGTGTGTTAAATCAAGAGTAATATCATGAATGGATTTGAGTACTCAATTCATTGTAATGTGGATCAAGAATTAAAATTTTAGACCTTTAGCTCCATTATTTTCAAATAAATGAAGTTAATGAATCATGCATGTGTTAATCAATGTCTAGACTATATGTTCAATCCCTTTGAATAGGTGGCTTAAGAATACAAAGGTTGGGACTTTGGCTCCATCATTTCCCCATGAAGTGAAACTATGAAGTGATACTAGTATATAATATATGTCATATGATATGGATCATGGATCCCATGAATGTGTTGTAAATCTAACATTGTGGCATGGATAGCCAAATGTGTGCTAGAAACTAGGCCATTCTTGGTCATTTCAAAAGATGAAGATTAGGCTTGTATGAAAGCCACTCAAAAACTGATGTACTAAGCTTATATGAAATCCAAGTCAAGAACTTAGGTACTTATAAAGATAAACTTATATGAAATTTTAACTTTAATGTGATACCAACCACCTACAGATGGAGTAAGGCATGCAACTACTGAGAATGCTTGGAATAACTAAACTTGGAAATAAAAGAAGATAAATGTGTGATGCACATTGCCCCTAATCACTAATGTATGGAACATGGATTTTGATCTATAAGTTATTCCAAATTAATAATCTAAACTAAAAGTGAGAACCATCATGTTGTGCATGATAACCCCCTATATCTGAGAAAACTATGCTAAAACTACTAAATCTAAAGGATCTAGAAGTGCAAAAACTATCCATGAACTGAAGTTTTTGCTTATTTCTATAAACCCTGAGTGTTTTTATAACTAGATAAGAGATCTAAACTATGGAAACCACTATTTTTGGTGCTACTATCCATTTCTAGCACTATTATCTAGTGTGAAAATTGACTACTGATCTAAGACTATTCTTATTTTTTAGCTCTAATTTGATTGATTTGACCTCTAAATTCTATGCTAACTATTTTGAATGCTATTAATTTAATTGCTAGGAGGTTTTATCTCTATGACAAAGCCCCTATTTTATGTCCCCTCTTATGAGGGTAGGAATGATGAACCTGTAATGACTACCCTTAGAAGAAAAGAGTTTGCAAGTGTGTTAATCTAAAAAAATATATGATATAACATTTGATGTTTGATAATATGTTTCAAGATATAGAAATGTTTGTATTGATAGATATTATTAGATTAACAATGGTATGTCTAGATAGATATAACAATGTGAAAGCATGCATAAAGTAATGTATAAGAGCACCAAATTGTGGACACTCCCTATTTTTGATGCTACTATCCATTATTGGTGCTACTATTCGATATGAAAACTGACTGTTGATCTGAGACTATTCCTATTTTTCTACTCTAATTTGACTAGTTTGACCTCTAGATTCTATGTTGACTATTTTGAATTGTATTTTTTCTATTGATAGGAGGTTTTATCTCTATGATAAAGCCCCTATTTTATGCCCCCTCTTTTGAGGGTAGGAATGATGAACCTATAATGACTGCCCTTAGAAAAAAATATTCCTACAAGTGTGTTAATCTAAAAAAAATATGATATATCATTTTTTGTTTGATAATATGTTTCAAGATATAGTAATGTTTGTATTGATAGATATTATTAGATTAATAGGGGTATGTCTAGATATATATAACAATCTATAAGTATGTGCAAATTACTGAACTAGAAATATAAATGTTAATTATTATTTGTTAGTTGGAGGGATGGAGCATGATATCCATCATGGCATCCAAGAAAGTACAAAAAATACATGATATGGATCATGACACTACACACATTTGACAATAAATAAGCAAACAAGAAAAATTAAAGAAGCAAGAAGCATATTAGATGGGCCAAGGGACCATGTAAAGAAGGGACACGGGCACATGTCACTCAAACTAGAAAGAAGAATGGAAGGCAAGTTCAAATGCCTCATACTCATACAAGTGAAATAAGAAAATTTGGCACATAGGCCATAGGCACATAGAGGATTACAAACAAAGGACATTGGAAAATGTCCTAAGGCACACTCATGAAAAAGAAGCAAAGGACATTGGCTAATGTCCTGAGGCACAAACAAGAGACAAGCTAGAATTGAAAATGCAATCACTCAAGCTATGCTAAAGAAGTAGGGAAAGCATGTAATAACTAGAAAGAGACAAGCACATCTAACTAATCAAATCAAATTAAAAGTATGCAAAACATGTGTATTACAAGACTAGGTATATGCTAAGAAATATACAAGTGCTAGATACTAGTGAGATGTCGATATAGTATATAAAGTAATCTACATCAGTATGATAACTTAGAGTGTGTACTGTAGGCATGGCATAACTTGTATGGTGTAGTCATGTAGAAGATGCCCCTAGTGGGTGTGTATATCAATGTATGTATCAAATTTATAAGTATGAATTCCCCCTCAATGGGTAGAATGAAGAAATGAAATAGTTAGATGTCACTACACACAATCAAAGAAGATCAAGTGAAGCATGGTAATGCAAAAAATTGACATACAATAGCATGAAATAAAAAATGTAAGTCTTATCATGATAGTAGTGATGTAAAGCATGGATAATTCATATGATCAAAATATTTTTGGCATTTTTGATATATTTGATTTTTTTATTTTGGAATTTTATATTTTTTTTGTATTTTTGAAAATATTTGAACTATGTGCAATCATGGAGAAGAGTTTGTGTGCAATTAATGCTAAAAATAAATGATACTAATCAATTAGTCTCAAATTAGACCCCCTATAATGGTTTCCTATATATAATAATATAATCATGCGTGATTTTGAAGCATGATTGAATTTATGAGAATATGACTTTGTATATTTGGATTCATCATCGATATCTTAAAAATCATAGTAACTTGTATTATTCTACTCATCATTATCATCTTGATTTTAAACCAATGGAATGCTCATGTTAACTATTGTTATATCTAGATATTTTACTTTGATAAATTATGTTTGTGAATGATTTTCCTTAGGATATTCAAAAAATCCCAAACCTTGGTGATAAACATTATCATCTACTAGAATGAGAATAGTAATGCCTTGAGCTTGCTTGCCTAACTCTTGACCTTGATAATTAAATTGGTGTAGATATATTTGACCAAAATCATACTAATTTGAAAGTTAAACCTCATTTTAGAGAGGTAGATTTGTATATTTTTCATGGTTGATGTATGCTTTTGGTACTATTTTTTTCTCTGATTTTGCTTATTGATCTTTTTATTATTTTGAGTTCTACTTTGGTAACCACTTTTGTATTTTTTTCTAAATTTGAACCTTTATGAATGTGTTCCTATGTTTTTGTGGATTTATTGACTAATTTACCTTGTATAAGTCCTCATTAAAAATTATCTATTGTATATGTTTTGTCAATACCAAACATGTATCTAGGTGATGCCCCTACATTTGATGATAGGCATAATGATATCTAGATCTTCTCATTGGATGTAGAGGAGGTAGTTTCCTCAAGTTAAATTTAATAATTTACATTAGTATCTCACTTTAAATCATATTTTACCTTTGAATGATTTTTTAATCACTAGTTGTAGGGTTACTTTGTTGTGATTTGTTGTTTTGATATGTGACATTGCTTGCAACCAATTGAGTAAGTGAAGGTGCATATACATGATTGGCACTAGGGTACCCTTGAAGATTTTGTATTGTGATCTAATTTTCTAATTTTGTGATATTTTCATGTAATAGTTGATAATGTGTTTGTAAATCTGAAAATATCTTGCTCATGTTGGTGATTTTATTTCTTAGAGTTTCATAAATGCAAACCTTAGTTACTTCCGATTAGACATGTAAGCACATATGCTAAAGAGGTTTTGAAAAAAAATTAGACTAAATCTATTCATTAGGAATAATAGTAGAGGCAGATTCACATTTTGGAGGTGTGATATCATGGACTTGGTTAGATATCACCCTCTTGAGTGAGAGGAGGAGAAGAGATTTCTTTCCTTTGCATAAAATATGACATTGAAATAAGAGTACCCAAAGAGGCATATACATCTAGGTATAAACTATGCATATAGGATAAAATAAATGTAAGTTTAATTATAAATTTTATAACAATATTATTATAGAGAACATTCCACATGTAAGATAACAAACAAGTCATAGAAAGCATGAATTTGTGCATGTATGCATAAGAAACTGCGACATGTTCTATGACATTTATAATGTGTTTAGCATGATAAACTTGTATATTTTTTCCTATGAGAGATAGAGAGCAAAGGTTAGAGATAATTTATTTTTTCAATAATTCATAAATATATTTGACACATATTATAACATTTATAATGTGTTTAGCATGATAAGCTTGAAATATTTTCCATATGAGAGAGAGAATATGCAAAAGAAATATTAAAATCTTGTGCAAGTTTAGCAATGAATTTTATAATATCATCCCTTATTATGAAACATAAGAATGATATTAAAAGGATGAATATTTTTACTAATATATGATATAATTCATCATTCATGTACATGTTAGGGCCTATTATGGTTTCCTTGTTATTTGCAAGAAATGTAAGAAAAGTTTGTAATTAAATGAGCATCATTTTTGCAATTTGAATATGGATGTAAGGTGATGCCTAAACAATAAAAAAGGAGCTAATACATGAAACCAAGTACCTTTTATAAATATTAATTTTAAAATACTATGAACTTTTGAATTTGAAATTGATTTTCTGAATTAGATATGCAACTAAATTTTTAGAAGCATGAGGGAATAGTACTTGATTTATTGGGACCTAGTAGGTGAACTAGGGTTTTGAAAGAAATAAAAAAATTGAATTTACTATGAATTTTTTGAATATTAAATGATTTTTTAATTTCTATATATAACTAAAAAATGTAGAAAATAATTGGAAAAACTTGGAAAAATAATTGGGAACTAGTTGTTGCAACTAGGGTTTTGAATGATTTTTTTTTCAAAATTAATGTAATAATTTGAAAAAATTTATATGAATTTTTATAATTAATCTTGAAAATTTTAGGAAAAAATATGTAAATATTTATAAAATTAGTAATATATTTTTCCTAGTGGTTTGAAAGTGTTTGTATGCAAATATGACCTAGTATGTGCAAACTAGGGTTTGGGTGATTCTATTAGAAATATTTTAATTAATTTGTAGTCTTTTATTTTTAAATTTATGAAAAATCAAGAAAATATTTTAAAAAATCAAAAATAATTAGCCCTAGGGTTTTTATTGTTTTTGTACAAAAATTTGAAGTAAGTTGGGTTCACCAAATGTTTTATTTATTTTGGGGATTAGGTGTTTAATTCTTAAGCAAATAAAGTTCTGAGTAAATAAAAATTTGTAATTAATGTGTCTCAATTAGCCTGCTAATTTGTTTAAATAGATATTTATTTTACCTTTTCTAAAAATAGTAAGAATGTGAAGAAATCAAACTTAGCTTATTCTGGGCTGAAATAGATGATGCAAGATCTAGAAATTATTGTGTAAGGATGGCAGACTATCATAAAAAGGACCCGAAACTCTATTTTTAGATTGGATAGGAGCACAAAACTCAAGACACCCTACTACTTGACAATATAGACCACTTTTTTTCACTATTTTCCACTACCAAGACTATTGTCCTAGTGTTCTAGTTTTTCTAGGTTTTGTTCACCTACTCAGTATGACCCTGTGTACCAAATTTTAGGTCCTAACTATAGATAAAACTCCCTATAGAGTTTATTCTTCATGTGTTATTTATTATATGCAATTTGAGGAAATTTTTAAAAATGAAAAAATGGATTAGTGTGTAAAGGATATGTTGGAGGCTCTTCACACCCTGTGTGTGGGCATGATGCCTACATACCAATACTCCAAAGAGGGATCAAGCTAATTTAGCTCTCCTATTGAAGTGATTGGTGCAATTTATGTATGTTTAATGTAACTAGAATAAAAAATTATATGTTATTCATCTAGTTAGGGACTAGTGCATTGACTTGAGTAGGTTTTGAATAATATTGGAAGGTTGTATGCAGAGAATAGGGAAAAGTACTTGAGTGTACTTGCTTATATTCTAGATTATTTCTATTGAATGAGTGATAACCCTTATAACTAGACATTGAATGGAATTTTATAGTAAAATTGATGATCATGGGTTAGATGAGTTTGTATTAGGCCAACAGGGTAAAATATAAGGAATTGATAAAATTTGATCATTTGAGGCTAAAGTGAACTTGGACAACAACACAAAAAATAAGACACCCCTAAATTATAGATCTCCCATCCAAGTTGGGTGCTATTATCCTAGTAATATGAGACCTAAGGGGTAGATCTAGGTCTAAGAGTGTTACCTAGGTCTCAAAAAGCTAAGTTTGGGAATCTACAGGTGACTAAGAATCAATGAAAGTCTAGCTAAGAAGGGTTGAGTGAGCAAGAAAGAGGACATATAGGTTGGGTGCTATTATTCATGCCTAAATCCTCCAATTTCACATTTTATATGATTACAAGTACTCTTTTTTTCATTGGAGATATGTAATTGATCATAGTTTAGGGAGTGCCAGAACTCTTTAGAGACATAGGGTAGAGTATTACTGGCTATGTTTATAAATATGTTCTCCCTCATGTCTATATCTATCATACCTACCAAGTTTCCACATAGAGAGAGCATATCCATGCCATGCCATTACATTTATTTATTGAGGTCCAACCATTCACAATGTGGGTATTAGAATTTGTTGGTGCCATTAATACTAAATACTCAATAGGACATAAGTTCATCCTTATGGTAATTGACTACTATACTTATTGGACCAAATAAAAAGTGTTTAAGAATTACATGACTGGCATGGTATTCAACTTCCTATGAGAGCATATTGTCACCAGGTTTGGGATGCCTACTACTCTACTATGTGATATTGGATATACTTTATCCTCATTACATATCACTTAATGGGAATACAATAATCAGATGATTCTCAAATCCTTTTCTACTTATTAATCATAATTTAATGGCTTTTTTGAATCAACAAGTAAAAATTTGTTATATGTAATTAAGAAAAAATTAGAAAATAAACCCAGGGATCGAAATAATGTTTTAAAATTTTCATTGTGGTTTGATAGGACTAGAGATAAATCTTATTTGGGTACTTCCCTATATCATCTAGTATATGTCCAAGATCCTATATTCCCCATGAACTTGAGAATATTAACCTTACAATTCATGAGAGACTACCTGGAGACTAATGAAAAAATTGAGGCTCAACTCTTGAACCTAATACAACTAAAATAAAAATGTAATGTAGCCTTGCTAAATTTTAACAAACACCAAAGATTAATCAAATGTTTGTTTTAAAAATGAGCTAAGGTTAAAGCCTTCAACATCTCTAACTTAGTCCTACCTTGAGACAAGAATCATGAGAAAAATGGATGACACGATAAATCTGATGCCTTGTGGTTTGGTCCCTACTAAATCTATGAAATCCTAGGTGAGAATGCATACTACCTAAGGTGTCTAACTAGTGAGGATGTTCCATTTCTTGTTAATGTTAAATTCCTCAAAAACTACTTACATGATTGAATGAGAGTCGCAAGTTCATGTACACACTTTCTCTTTTTGTATTCTATTTTTTATTTCTTTTCCCACTTTCATTGTTAGTTTAGTTTACTTTTCTAAATTTTGGTTGTTGGTCTAAACTCATTACTTGTCTATTTTTGACCCAGCCCATTTTTTTTCCCTGTAGGTTCCCATGTTGGTCAAAACAAGGAATAATGGAAGGCTAGTAGGTAAGTGACATGAATTAAATTATATTGTGTAAATACTCTAGTAGTTTACAATGTTAAGTTTTGTTTCTGAATTGATTTTAAAAGCTAAATCTATTGTGTGTGTTCTTAACTTGTTCTTGTTAGGTTAATTTTGGGTAAACGATTTGGTTAATGAAGACATTTTCTTAAAACTAAGCACATAAATCACATCTTTATGGTTTCTAGGTTTTACGGGATGGACATGTTATGGTAAAAAAATTATAAGTATTCCTTTTGCTTACCATGATGGTCACCAACCTAGAATTGAGATGCTAAGAAAAGAAATGGAAAAGAGAAAACGTGAAAAGAAAATAATATCAATTTATAAAAAACATAACTATGGGTGATTCAGGCAACCTCTACCAGGGCTATGTACATCTATCCATTAGTAGAGTAAGGAATTGATTTGGATTAAATATAACTATGTCAGGGCTATGGAAATATAGGTAACAACAAATTAATATCTAGGAAAGCATTTTCAAGGTAGGATTCACTAGCCTGAAGATTAGATCTATGGTAGATAATACTTATAGGATTTAAGAAGTAATAATGAACTCATTTGAAAACACCAAGTCAATGAGAATGTCACATTTAGTTTCTTTTTTATTCTTATCTTCTCCTCACTTGAACCCATTCATGTTATATGCATAGTGTCAACCATAGATTGAGGGTTTGTAGACACATTTTTTTGTTATAAAATACTCAGGAGTATTTTTAAGTAGAGTCTCTATTTGTAGTTTCTTACACAACATGACCTAAATTATTCCAAAATTAGGTAAACTCTTTTTTATTTTTGTAGTTTCTCCTACATGCACTCACAATTCATTAGTCTTATCACTCCAAAGTTAATTTTGAGGATTTTACTGGTTTACATATCAAACTAGGACTCATAATTACCTCCATAGGAAATACCATGTTTGTATGATAAAATTTCATATTTTACACTTAGTGTAAAAATGGAGTTTTTCCCCTCAAATTTGTGTTCAAATGTCTCAATTGATCTGATGTAAACACTTACATTTCCACTTTCCTTGTGTATATCTCAATTTTCATGCATTGTGGAGCCTTTAAATTACCACTAATGGAAATTTCATGCCTATACAAATAACTTTCATGTTTAGGACCTTGTTTGAAAATGTCATCCCAACCCTCTAATTTTAAAACAAAGTGACCAACCCTAGAGACCCCAAAACTTCAACCAAGAAATAATTATTTAAAAAATCATTAATTTTGAAAAAGTCAAAATCCAAAAATTGATTATTAAATGGCAAAAAGTGCATAAAAGGTTAAAAATGAATTTAAAAGGTTTTTAAAAATATTTTTTTCCATATATTCCAAAATTTAAATGGTTTTAGAAAACCATGGTTTTGGATAAACCACTTTAATGGCAACTCCACTTCCTTAGGAGGGGGATATTTCAAACCATCTATTTTGGGGAATAAAATAAACAATTGTTTTTAGTGGCTCCTCACTGCATGAAAGGATGGGAGGAGGTCAATTAGTTTGCCTTCTCAAGTTCATAGACACACTAGGTGGCCCCTTATGTCCATGCATATGCATCAATGGAGACTATCCATCTAATCCCTGATAGGTGTGTGAATCTACTTAGATTTTATGGCATGGCCATGTGGATGGAGGCCATCAAACCCATCCCTATATCTCATGAAAGTGTACCCCATGCATATTAAGTTTATTATCATTTTTATTGATTTTTTACATAAAATTAATGTGAAATTCAAAAATTTCCCACTTGGTGACTTAAATGACCTAGGAAGATGTTTTTCCCATATCTTGCAAACTAGGAATCCAATTTCGTAATTGCCTATGGTCATGTAAAACTGTTTCTAATGTAGTTCATATGATGTAATCAATTTCATGATAAATATTATGAATCAAAATTTGTTCACATTTCCATGTTTAAGTTTATAAAGAACATTTTAATTATTTTGAAAGTCATGTTTATTCACATAAGCCAAAAAGTAACATGTTTTATATGGTTTGTAGGTGTGAATGAAACTAGAGTGCAAAGAGTTTGCTTTTGAGGATAAATTACAACTAAATATTAAATTATAATGATTTTAGGTTTTATGAGTAAAATTCTTTCCCTCCATTGACCAATTATTTTATAAATAGACAATCCATGGTCATTTCAAAGGACTAGCTCTTATTGATTCTAAGTGAGGAGATATTAGACTAGACATTTTTACTTTGTAGTGTAATCTCTACCTTATTTTTTATTTGACACTACTATCATGATACCAAAATTTTCAACTAATTGTTGAATACATACCCAAACATTATGCTATTGAAATGAAGATTGTTATGAATCTAAGCTATAGAAGTTTATTTTTATTTTTCCTACACATGAAAATGGTGGATGTGTTAGTTCTCTTCTCATCTTATTGTCCTTAGACTCTTGAATCATTCATTTTGGTGTTTATGTATTCACTATCCAAGAGGGGAATCAAGTTTTTGGGTGGTATTTTTTCTAATATCTTAGATTCAGCCAGATTTCAACATTTGTTCCCATTTTATTTTTCTTTTTTTAATGAATCTAGTTAGGCTAGGGTTCATTTAAATGTAATATGATTCGATTATTTTATCTCAATTTATAAAGACATTTATTTCCATTAATATATTGTTGGATGAATATGTATTTAGTAAATGTTTAAAATTAGTCACATTCCTTTTATTTAAATCTAAAACACTGATTTATTTGGGAGAATATGCGTGCATGTTTCAGTGTTATCCAAAATAGGATACAAACCTACATGAACAAGAAAATGAAACTTGTGTATCTCCATCATATATCAAAGGTTAAAATAAAGTTTAAAATTCCAATACCAATATAGTCCCCTTATATTGAACAATTTACAACAAAATAACTAGGTGAGATCTAGTTTGCCAAGACTTGGTAGATATAGGCCTTGGAGACATATTCAAATGTCTTTTCAATAAAGCTTGGATAGTCCCCATCCATACTAATTTGGTGTGATAAAAAACCCATCAACACTTATATTCCATGATTATATTCATACCTATTTAATTGATTTAAAATCAATCACCATGAATCACCTACCTAAATTCCACTATCCCTATTTAGATTTTCTAATCTCTTTTATATTTCAATAATTTACTTCACCTTGATTTTTTGATATTATTCCTATTTATAAATAGGTTTTGAATCATTCATTAAATTATGATGTTTCATGACATGGGAGTGTTTAGCAAGGGAAAATCTCTCCCTTTGAGAGTTATGAATGTCTCAAGTATGATCCCTAAGTCTTGTTTGGAGAGATCTCAATGTATCTTCCACATTAGGTAAGCTAAAATAATAATGAATGATGTAAACATATTTTTGAACTCTATTATCCATAGGGTATTTGGAAAATTATAAATATGTGCAAAGGGTGTTATGAGGTTTGAAATTAGTTTGTGTGCCCACTATTATTATACTTCTAGCATTTTTTTATGAGATTCCTTTTGTGTAAGGGGTATTGATCTACGAGCATTTGAATCCTGATTGTTACTTCTTTATATCATCACTATTGATTTATGGATATATTTTTAAATTTTAAGTATCTTATAAGCATTGGTCATCAAGAATTTTAAGAGGTGATCTTTTTCCTATTTTAGGTGTTTTGGGTCCGATATCCTGATAGATCTCTTTTTTAACATGTAAAGGACAATTTTTTCTTTTTAATGATGATGGTGAGAGTCAACATGTAGATAAATATTTGTATGGGTATTTTTACATAAAATTCATGAGACAGAGTGTTGTTTGGTATTTCTAAAATAAGTACATCAACGAAAGGTAAGTTTTTATTTCTTCTTTTTTCATGGTGAATTGAATATGCTCTGATCTCATATTTAAATGTGCAAGTAATTAATCAATTTCATCATCTCTATGGGACCAATTTACACTATTTTCATCAAAAAACCTATCCCACCACTCTATTTTTAGTTTCTATAATTCAATTTCTTTGGCCTCAAAAAGTTTCATAAATAATTTGGCAACTATGGGTGATAAAGGTGATCCCATAAGTACACCTTATGTTTTTTCATAAATATTAATTCTAAAGGTAAATAATGTTGAAATTAAGAATAAATAAACTAAATCCACCTTTTTGAGTCCTTAATATCATGGATGGAACTCATGGTTTCATTAATAGGTAGATCTATAAATAGAGAAATCAAATCTAATCTCACTAGAATGTTATGTTTAATCACCCATTTGTCCTTGAATTTAAAAACAAAGTCTTCCACTTTTTATTTAAAAATAATGTGAAATTAACTCTAAAGGAATTAATTTATCTTCCAAATATTTCATAAGAAAATATGTGGGAGATTATATTACATTGATAAATGGTCTGAGGTATACCATTTTTGTGGATTTTCAATGCTCCATAAATTCTAGTGTTTAATAGGCACATGTGGGATAAGATAATATTTTAACCTATCACTAATGGGTAGATTATTGATTGATTTAGTGACTTAATTAATAACTTCATTTAAATTATTATTTTATATTTTCATATATCTCCCAAAGGTATTTAAATTTTCAAATATTTTGGCATCATAATCACATTTGTCTTAAATCATAGTCGTATTGCCCTTATCTAGTTTGATAATGATGACATCCTTATTATTCTGTAGATTCTTGAGGGATAATTGTTCAACTTTTGAGATATTTATGTTTTATGGTTGATCCTTTTTTAGTTCAAGAGATCATTCTTCTCTTAATTATTTTGTAATATCCATATATAACTTTCTTATGCCAATTTGTATTCCATCGATGAAGTCTTTTTATGAGATCTTTAAAGGGGCAATGACAAATCCGAGACAATGTCTTAAAATTCTCTTACTAGGGTCATCTAAGATAATTCTAGAGAGTTTAAACATATATAAGATGATTTTAAGTTGTGGTCTTGGATTTTTCATTGCGCCTTCAAAAATATCATATGAAAACTTCATCACTAGAATAGAAATAGGCATAAGGAAGTTAGGTATGGATATTGAAAAAGAGATAAGAGTGGAATTATCTCTTGCATTAAAAAAAGGCTTGAGCACCAAAAATAAACATATAAAAATTTGAATATATATCCCTCAAGAATATAAGTAATAATAAGGATGTCATCCTTCTTAAAGAGGATAAGAGTAGTACAACTGTGCTTTTAGATAAATATGATTATGTTTTCAAAACTATTGAAAATTTATATACTAATGGGATCTATAGAAACATCTTGAAGAATCCTTTTAAAAAAATTATTGAAGTCACTAAAGTGATCGAGAACCTACCCATTAGTGAAAGGGGAAAATAATGCCTTATCTAGTGTGTGCCTACTACCACTAGAATTTAAGGAGTAACAAAATTTCACAAAATAGTATACCTCTTAGAAAAAAATTTGATATAGGAGAATAACCCACCTATCATATTGCAAAATATATGGTAAATAAATTAAATCCTCTAGTGGGTATTTCTCCTTTATTTATAAAAAATGCAGAACACTTGGTTTTTTAATTCAAGGGCAAAAGGGTGGATTAAAATTACATTTTAGTAAACTTTGATGTGGTTTATCTATTTACTCGTGAGGAATTAAAAAATGAGTTATATTTCAACAACAAAATTGTTACATAGATTCATATTTATATAATGAAATAAACTTATAACAGTCCCCACATAATAGGGAGAACAATATCAATCCAAACAAATAATCTCCCAAATATTACACAAGAGTTACAATATTCCCACATTAAAAGATATTGATATTTAATAACCTAAATTAATCTACCTAAGATTATCTATTGTGAGTAATAATAATTTACTCACGTATAAACTAATTATAATCTACTATGAGTAATAAAATATTAATCATTTATTTAACTATGGTGAATTAATCACCCAATGATTTCCCTCTTAATTTAGCATTGTCTAAAGTAAATAGGAGAGAAATTATCTGAATGCCTCAAAGTTTTCCTATGTAAGTGATTTAGTTAAAAAAATATGCACATTGTTGATCTATTGGTCAATACTATGGTTAGATGTTATTATTCTGAACATGTTCATAGATGAATTAAACTTAAACCTCAATGTGTTTAGTGCATTCATGAAATACCAGATTATGAAAAAGCTTCACTACTCTTTCATTGCCTACATGAAGAATTATTGGTTGATTCTATGGTAATAAAAATCCTTCAAGTATATGTCTAAGCCAAATTTATTCATAGAAAACTACTCCCATAGCACAATATTATGATTCTATAGAGGATATTGAAACATACTTTTACATATTAATCCCCCATTATATTAGTCTATTGAGGTCAACATACTCCATTTTTAAAAATTGGAACCCTTGAGATACTTTGAACCTTAACCCTAAAAACCCAATGTGATTAGATCATTGTTAGAATTTGAAGATCATCCACTTTGATATAATTGACATACTAGTTTATGGTTTTTTCTTTGAGCTTGCCCAATGTTTCTAATAATTTTTTTTCATGTCTTAAATATAATGGTTTCATGGATATCTTGGTGACGGATCATGCTTAGAATTTGCAGAGTGACTCTATTCAAGTTTTCACTAGCTTTTGGTTTGTGAAAATCCAAATCTAAATTCATGTTCGAAAAGCTCTCCTCCAAAAAACCTATCTCAAGCCCTTGGTTAAAATTTACATTTGGCAAGATAAAATTGGCTAGAATATTTTAAATTTATTTTGGACTTATGCCTCAATTTTTATGTTAAGTCTCGGTCATTTTTTTAACACAACCAAACCTTAGCCTAAAAATTATGCGTAGTGCCCTTTATATCCCCCTTTATTCCTTATATTTCTAATGCGGTCTAATGTTATGCTATTAGGGTTCTTTTATCTTATCATGGTCCCCTTTGAAAAAAACTCTAAACCTAAATTTTTAACCCTAAGGCCCCATTCACATTTATCAATGCAAATGAGACCTTAGTATTAAAGTTTTAGCCTAAGTCTTATTTCCTAAATGAGTCTAATGTTTATGTTTATAGGGTCACTTTTAATTTTTTGAGTGTGGTCCCTTTTTTACCTTTTTTAGCCTATAGTCTTAATCTTAAGGCCCCATATTATTTATTTACATGAATGAGACCTTAGTCTAGATTCCTTAGCCTAAGTCTTATTTTATCCCAGGTCCTAACTTAAATACCATTCATCTTGTATGATATGATGATCAACACTTCATTATAGATATAGATCTAATTAAGTGAAGATAGCCTAATGAACTTGAGTATTTCATCTTTTAGACCAATCATGTGTAAGCATCCAAATCATAATTGATGGTTTGCACCTTGTGAGGATTGAGGATCCAATAGAGTGAATGTAACATTGAAAAGTCAAAGGATCATGATGTTCCATGGAGCTACTACATGACATTCTTATATTAGAGCATTGTAACTTAATGATCTTAAATTTGATATTTGCATGCCTATCATTCAACATCTATGAGGCTATCATTGACATCTATGAGACCATCATTGATGTCTATGTGACCATTGATTTTAAGCCCACCAAAACTAAGAACCTCATGAGCTAAAAATTTGGTGTTATTGTAAACATCATTTGACATCTATGAGACCATCTTTGACATTTATGAGGCCATCAAATTCAATCTCATCTAACATTTTATTTAGATAAAGGGGCATGTTTTATATCATTCAAAGGGGCCACTTTGATATTATGCTTTAAAAACTTAGCATAAAATGCTTTAACCTAAGTCTTTTTGTGTTTATTTATATGAAATAGACTTAGCTAAAAACATTTTAACCTAAGTCTTTTGTATAGCTATGCACTAATTAATGTCTATGCATCTTACAAAATTTGATGGTTCATGCTTCATCATAACTCTTGATCTAATGGTGTGAAATCATTGATGACTTTTCAATAGAGTTCTAAGATCTCATAGGCTTGACATGTGATGGATGTTCATTATATATGTGACTGGTGTATGATACAAAGCTTAGAAATCCCACATAGGTGCCAGGTGACACAACCATAGGGCTCGATGCAAAGGTGGCCAATGACATATGAAGGCCTCAATCATGATTAACAACTCGTATTGATCCTCAAGCCTTGATCAAATGGTATGAAGTAAAAGAAAATTTTTAAATGCCAAGAACTAGTGTTTTGAAGGCATTTATGATTTTTTTTGTGAAAATTGATGGATAGATGCCAAATAATCACAAAGTGATAAAATTGAAGCTCATGTGTACTCAAAAATGCAAACGTATAAAGTCAAATGTCTAAATCAAATTTGAGGCATGTATGAACTAGATTCCAAGTAAGCCATCACCATTAAAGCTTCAAGAGAGCCCCAAACTTGCATAAAATCCCTAATTTAAGCTTGAACTGATCATAGTTAAGCTACAAAAGATTTTAATTACAATTCAAGCACAAAATAATTGACCCAAAGACCATTTGGAACATAGTAGTAATCAAATTGTAATGTTTGAAAGCCATGGTAGCTCAAAGGTAGTAATACAGGGATGAGACAAAGTTATATTTATCTATAGATAATAAAGGGAGGGTTTTTAAGGATATATACCTATACATTGCTACATTGAACATAAGAAATAAAAACTAGTTCAGGATATTTTAGACCATTGAAGAGATTTAGGTCATCACTAAGAAGAATAGAAGATTTCCATTGTACCTAGAAGGTATTATGACCTAGTTGCAGTCCAAATGACTAGACTCTACCATGTGGTTGCCAAATCAGAGGTAATCCACTATATCGACATACTTGTTCACATTTTCAAAGATTGTAAGATTGAGTAGGGTTGGATTATTCATGAAAGGACCTTTAGAAGAATTACATTCATTTACCTATTATCCTTTGAGATTTATTACAAGCTCCCAAAACCCTGAGTGGATTTTCCCACTATTAAGAAATGGATTAACAAGAATTATCTAGATACCATCCTTAGGCCATGGTTTCTCTGAGGGAACCATGTGATCCAAGACCCTATTGGCAACATCCTAGTTATCCAATTTAGAGAGGGGGTTAGGGTAATCATGACTCTATTGAACAAAGTCTTTATAGCACCTTTAACCACTTATGTTAATAAGAGTTATGTGTCTTACATCTACTTTATGATAGATAAAGGGCTCACTCCTCCAATTGGAGAGATGATTAACATATATATAGAAAGACAATCATAGCCATTAGTAAAAATATTGGTACCTAATTATTTATGATGTCTTATCTATTAAATGCCTTACTATCTTCCACCTAGATCCTTTATATCAAAAACTGGTCACTTGAGAGTAGATTTATAGTCTTCCACCACTATTCAAAACTACACATATTGAAATATAGGCATAACATCTAATTCAGCTATGATTGTGTGTATCCAGCCTTGGTAGAATCCATCAAAGGGATCCATATGCCTAGGGTAATCCCTATAATCAAGAAATATGTGGAGATAATGGGAGATATCTAGTTTTATCTAGATAATATGGTGACAAGAATTGAGGGGATTTTGATCCAACCTTATAGGTTACCTATCTATGTTTCGATGAATCTGGTAGATCAATAAATTGCATACTAACTTCTTAATTGTGTTGATAGAGTGTGAAAAAACAAGAGGAAAGGCCTCTTACATCTCTTTCATTTAACCATTAGCAAGACTATGTTACATAATTGGGATCAAGTGAATATTTTGGCCATGCGTAAGGAATATTTCAAATTATACCTTGATGAGTTGAAGATGTGGGACCCTAATGGCATGGTCTTCATACACTTTAAATCTAAGCAATTGCCCAAGCTAGTGTATGTTCACCAAATTGATGTCCATGATACCAAATATATCAAATCAAATAATTTTGAAGAAATATTAGATAGGCTCAAGGGATATAACATTAGACTCGAGTATATATTCATTAGTGATGAGAAGCCACTAGGTGACATATGTAAAATGGGACCTCTACAATACCATTTATTGCTTAGACTTTCAAGCCCCCCCAAGAAAAACTACAAGTGGAAGGGAAACAACCCCAAGTATATATTACATAAGGTCCCAAAAAGGAAAAGTTAGAAGAGAGACCTAGTGAGGTCCCATCATCCTTAGTCCCTCTTGATAGACCAACATCTCTAGTGGAGTACTTGGATATGATTACCTTGGATCCAAATGAAATAGTGGATGATGCTTTCAAGGTCCTTGTTGAGGCATATGGACCTGATGAAGAGGAGGAGCATCTTGAAGAATCATAAGCCCAAATAAAGGAGGTTGAGAAAGAAAAAGGGAAGGAAGTTACCCTAGATCATATCCTAATGGCACCATTGAAGAAGAGAAAGGTAGAATTGGCAATGGTCCCAGTTGGATCAAAGAAGCCAAAGTTGACTTTCACTCACCCTATGAGTGAGGTCAACTTATTTAGTGATGAGTACCTCATCCATGGACTAATCATCCCTAATTGGTTCATCTCTAGAAAAATATAAAATATCCCCACTTGGCACCATTCATGGGCCTTGACCAAAACTATTAAAATTTATGTGCATGATAACATCAAGCCATGGATAAGGGCTCTGATGAAGGAGGAAGAAAGAAGAATAGTGGCTACTCTAGGGTTAGATAGAAAGCAAATGGATGTTTGAAGAGCATCAAATAGTACTCATATGGAGGATCCTAAACCTCCAAAGTATATTGAATCAACTAATACTATGCAATTTAATCCAAAGACAATTGGATTAGAGAGAGTGATAACTAAAAAGGTCATGGTGGGGACTCATAAGTTCACATTCATAAAGGTTAAGCCATTTACAAGCTTAACTCCAGTTGGGGGATAACAACCTAGTGAAATACCCATACATGAAGAAGACATTGAAATCCTAGCTAAGTCTCATTTATCTTAGGTCAGAGCAAGCATCAGGGGTATGAAGTAAAGAATATCCAACCTAAAGAAGGAAAATGAGTATTTGAAGACACATGTTATCTTATCAATTCCTGAGGTAATGATCAAATTGTTGGATGAATCCTTATATGATATGTTTGAGGCCCTAAAAGCAATGAAGCTAAGGCAAAGTGCATTGGCATAGTAGAATATAGTGGCTAAGGGTCTAATATCCTAATGGTAAGCTTCATAGGATAAAATTTTAAGGTTAATCAACATCAGAGTTGGAAGATAGATTATTAGGTTTAATTCAATTATCTTAGGACATTTGAATGCCATTCTAGGAATTATTTTTTATAAGATTCAAATTTTGAGTGCATGGTCATAGGAACTAAAGATACTCTTGAAGGATGATGAGGAGCTAATTAGGAGGATAAAATAACTCATTGGGGCCATGCTAATTAATCCTACACAACCCACTATCCTAGGCATCATTAAGGATGATGAGTTTAAACATAGGACCACCTTGGTGATGTGGGAAATAAGAAATAAGAGTCAAGCCCAGTTTAGGGAATATAATAGTAGGATCTAAGACATGATCCTTAATGTAGGAGAAAGGATAGCTAAAACTAGAAGCGTCAAAGAAGCCATGCCCAGAAATGACAAATAATTGAATGTTTTAGTTGATATTTTGTAGCTATGTCTTTTAAGACTAAATATGGATTTGGAATTCATCAATGAGAAACACCAAAAGGCTGAACATCCTCCAACATCAGCAAGAAGGTTCTCAAGATTAGGGCCCACTAGCCAAGTAGTTGAATGATATTTTATTCTGTAAAAAACTTTATAATATTTTGAAAATAGAATATCCTTTTGTAAATGCATATGATAATTTGTTAGCATATTGCCTCTAGGTTAGTTTAGTTTTGAAAATCAAATGTAGTCTATAACTTTGTAGAAAAAAGATAGTTATCCTTACTTCTTTTACATTTGTATCTTGTAACTAACCGGTTTGCTACCTTGTCCTCCTATAAAAGGTAATACTACCATTTTTTAAAGAGGGAAAATTTTGAGCAAAATTTGTATAATTTGAGAAATTAATACAATCAAGGAATTCTAAAAAGATTGTCTAAATTTGTTTGCATCAATTGTTACATGGCTTTTCTCTCAACTGCTATTCTATGTCTTAAAATTTAATACTTTATATTAATTTTGAGTTACAACTTTGATTACAAGGTTGTTAATTTGTGCTTATGCTAGATTAGTTGAATGATCTTGAATTTTATTTTTTTTAATTTTCTCTGGATCAAAATGTACAAATATTATTTGCGTGTGGTAGCAAAACTTTAAATTAAATTTAGTTTTTACTTATATTTCTTTATATCATCCTTCAAGGTTTTCTTGGTGTGTAGTGAGATCTGAGCTTATGTTATTTTTCACTATATACTAGTTAAATGCATACTTAGTTATAATTCAAAATTTTTCATAATGTTTGAGGCTAAGATCATTATTCACTTATTATCTTTCTGCCTTACCCTTCTCTTTTTCTTATTTTTTAACTAGATCACTTTATTTTAGATTTAATTATAAATATCCATTTAGATTAGTCTGTAGTTTAAATATTTGATCATAATTCACTAGTATTAGCATAAATACTTACACTTTATAAATATTTGGTCCATGGTGGCTCACAACAATCAATTAATATAAATTTTGTGGAATAGTTAAACATTGTTCTATTGCTATTTCACCACAGGTAACATAAGTTGCTAATTTTTTAAAGATTTATATAAATAATAGTATAAGATGCCAACCTTTGACTAAGCTAGCTCAAAGATGTGTCCAATTATGGAAATATGATCAATATTTATAATTCTAATCTCAAATTAACTCATATTTATGAAATATATACCAATATTTAATCAAAATAAGTTGTTTTAACCTCAAATACTATGGATTTTTAAATCTTAAGCCATATTTACCAAAACTAAGCATCAAACTTCAAATACCTATGATCTTTATCTAAAATAAGCACAAATATATGTCAAAGAACATAAAGATCAATGATATTTAAACTTATAAGAAAATAATTTATGTAAAAGTGCAAAGATAACACCAATCTTAGATCAAAACACTAAGATTAACAAAGATTCAACTAATTCATAAAGAGGCCTTCCTTATAGTGCGAGTGGGACTTGTTGATGCCTATAAATGTATCACAAGTGTCCTTAGTGTTAAATAACACTTATCACTTCAAAGGTTTAATAGGCCTAATAATAGGTTTTAGAATGATAGTTTCCACAATAATAAGAATAATGAACTATCTTCTGAAAAGAGGACTATAGACATTTATCTTACTAATATTGCATTGCCTAGTTATTATAGGTTGTATTGTAAAACCAATCATGGAGAGATTGATTACATTGAGTTTTTTAATTATTTGTAATATTTCCAATAAGATTTAGGCACGTTTGAAGTGGTCCTTAATAAGGATAGTGGTGCAGGTAATTCAAGGTCCAAGCCTATTGATCAAAATTTCATGGTGGAGACTTTTGATTTCCCTTTTCAAGAGGATAATGAACATGATGATATCCCTAAGGAAATCGATGCCTTCAAATAATTCTTGAATAATACATATCCTTTGAGGAATAGAGAGTAGAGGTAGCCCTTGACTACCTTAACACTTCCAAATAACTTTGGAACTCCTCCAGACACTTCTTCAAGAAATGATCCAGAACCACCCAAAAGGAGTACCTTTAAGCATAATGTTGATTTTCTTATTTATTCAAATAATATTGGTTATAATATTATTAAGGACATGAAGAAGATAAAAACTAACATCACATTTCATGAATTAATGTAGATCATAGAACAAAAGGACCTCTTGCTAGAATCATTGTCAAATAAATCCACCAAACCACCCAAAGTTGGCAATGTTAATGTGGCTCTACATAAGGCTAAGGTAAAATATCCTTCTTTCCTACTGACAGTCAAGATGTTTGATAAGATTTTTCACAATTGTTTATTTTATTCTAGTACATCTACCAATATCATGCCAATAGGTATTTGCAAACAACTTGGCTTGACACCTATTAAGTCTTAGAGAGTTATTACTCAATTAAATAAATCTAGAGAAAATGTGATTGGAGAATTATTAAATGTCCGTATGAAATTGTCCTCTAATCATAGAGTACAATATTTTATTGATATCCAAGTTGTTATCATTCCTGATGTTTATGGGATCTTATTAAGCAAGGAATGGACCAAAGCTCTGAATGGCTACATGTCTATGGATTTTTCACATTTATGGCTATCTTGGAAGGGATTTCCAAACTATATCAGGGTTAAAAGAGAGTTAAGGATGAAGTACATGATCATTGAATACAATTCTATCCATAAAAAGGTCAACATAATTAACTCAGACTTAAGGGTTTTCACCTAGAGACTACAAAAGTATGTGATCCTAAAAATACTCTTATTATTCATGGGCTATAGAAGATGCATTTTTATGGTACTAGGTGTAAGGTTAGATCTGGAGTAGGCATTATTATAACTGATCCTATTGGTAAGAAATATCATTAATCTTATAGACTCCAATTTCCATGTACCAATAACCTTGCTGAATATGAAGACCTTATCCTAGGTTTACAATTTCCTATGAAAAATAAATTCAAAGAACTACTAGTCTATGGTAATTCAGAACTAGTAGTCAATCAAGTGAGAAGAAAATATCAATGAAAATTCTCATACGTCAAGAGGTATAAGTTCAAGGTCTAGGATCTAATTGAGTCTTTTGATGCCTTTAACATTATCTCCATCCCTATAGAGGAGAACCAAGTTGTTGATGAGTTGGCATCTACTATAGCCAACCTCATGCCTAAGAAAAACTCACCCAACTTCAGCATTGAGTTGATACCTTATCCTTCAGTCCTAGATAATGTGAATCATTTTCATGTCTTTAGTGATGATCAATAAATCCTAAATTTCATGACTAGTTTAGGGTAATTTAAGACTCAAATCATTGATGAAACTGATGAAAATGCACTTAGAGAAGACAAGTTTCATGGTAAATTAATTTAGTTGAATGGTAATATGGTTCCCAAAGGCATGATTTCCATAGAGAGTTTATTTGATCAAGATAAGATGGTTGAGGTTTATAAGATTCCCAAAGTGGGAAAGACTATTATGTTGTTGATCTTGGACCACAAGATTAACCCCAACTAGTTAACATTGGAAAAACTTGCACTAATGTTGATCATAAGAGAGCCAAAGAACTGCTAACCAAGTACAAGGATATCATAGCTTTGTATTATTATGACTTGAATATTTTTGATCCAAGAGTCATCACCCACACTATACCCCTTAAATAAAGTTGTAAACCCTTTAGGCAAAAGCAAAGACCTATGAACCTTGTCTTAGAACCAATGATTTTCAAAGAAGTTAAGAGATTTCTAGATGCTATAATTATGTTTCCCATCAAGCATTCTACCTGGGTGGAAAATTTAATGATAGTCAGAATGAAGAATGGTTAGATTAGGTTATGCATTGATTTTATAAATTTAAACAAATCATATGAAAATGATAATTATCCTCTTCCCTCTCTTGACCAGGTGATATAGGTTATTTTAGGTTTAACCATGATGTCTTTTCTTGATGGTTTTTAAGACTACAACTAGGTATTGGTTCATAAAGAAGACATTATGAAGAGAACTTTCAAAACTAAATGTGGCAGCTTCACCTACAAGATGATGCCTTTTGGATTGATAAATGTAAGAGCTAATTTTCAAAGGTCCATGGACCATGCCTTCCAAGGTCTAATTGGTAAGTGTATAATTATATACATGGATGACTTAACCATTTTTTTAAAAAATATGGAAGATCAATTTATATATTTACATCAGGTATTTGAGAGATGCAAAAGTTATGGAATCTCCATAAACCCTAATAAAAACAACTTTTATGTTATTGAAGGCAAATTTTTAGGCCATGCCATAACTAAATATGGGATCTCCATAGATCCTAAAAGATTGGAATCTATATCTAAGATAAAGCCTCTAAATAGTAGGAAAGAGTTAAAATAATGTTTTGGTAAGATAAACATTGTAAGAAAGTTCATTTATGGCTTTACAAATATTGTCAAGCCATTAAATGACATTATAAATAAGGATGCAAAGGTCACTTTGAATAAGTAATTTAGGAAGGCATTCAATGACATCAAAGAAGTAATTATCCAATCTCTAGTCTTAATAAGTCCTAACTTTTCAAAGGACTTATATCTCTATTATTTTGCATCTAAACATACTATGGCTATAATTTTAACTCAAAAGATTAATGGGTGTGATCACCCAATAACTTTCATGAGTTCTAACCTTAAGAATTTTGAATTGAATTATTCATTGATTGATGAACAAGCATATGCATTAGTTAAGAAAGTGAAGAAATTTAAGCACTATATCCTTAAAAATAAGGTGCATGCTATTCTACCTAGCCCTACCATGAAACTTATGCTGAGCCAAATGAACTTGGAGAATGTAGAGGTAAATGGATGTCATTTTTGCAAGAATATGACATAAAAATGAAAACAACAAAAATGGTAAGGTACCAAGGCTTGATCTAAATGATTGTTAATACTATCCCTAAGCTAAGTATTATGTAAGTTGATCAACAAAAATTTTAAGATACTGAGTGGTATGATTCCATAATTCATTTACTAATTGATGGTACTTGTACTATAGGACTAAGAAATGAGAAAATGAGGGCCCTAAGGATCAAGGTGGCTCAATATTTGATCAAAGTTGGGGTTTCATATAGAAAGAATTTTGAAGGGATCTACTTGAGATATGTCTCAAAAGAAGAAGATACCCAAATCATGAGCACCTTCCATGAGAAGTTTGACAATGGGTACCCATATGAGAAGACTATAGCCTAAAATATCCTTAGAGATAGCTACTATTGGCTAGCTATTTTGAAAAATGATCATAGGCACATGAGGGAACGTCACTCATGCTAAATATTTAGCACCAAGGAGCCAAAAGCAACAATGCCTTTACAACCAGTCATAGTTGATAAACCCTTTACACAATGGGGGTTGGAATTTATAGGGGTAATCAACCTTAATTCATCAAAGGGTCATAATTATATCCTAACTACCACAAATTATTACACAATGTGGACTAAAATTGTAGCCACCAAAAAAATTAGGATAGAAAAGTGATCAATTTCTTAGAGGAAAACATATGTACCACATTTGGAACTCTAGTCTCTTTGGTTTGTGACAATAGATCTACATTTATATCCATAGATATGGTATAATGGGTTTATGATAATGGAATTTATCTTAATTTTTCATCTAACCATTATCCTAAATGAAATAGATTATCTGAGTCTACCAATAAGAAATTAATAAAAGCAATCAAGAAGTCTGCTCTAGACAAGCCTAGAACCTAGCATAAGATTCTCAAGTATGCCCTATGGGTGAATAGGATAAGGATCAAGAAAGCCTTAAAATCATCACCATTTATATTGGTGTATGGTCAAGATCATATCTTCCCTATCACCCTCAAGTTACCTACTTATAAATTCATGCGAGAGTATATGGAAGAAGGCCATGAGCTTGAAAATTCAATATTGATAGACATCATCTACATGGAAGATGCATGGGAGGAAGCCTTTGATAATTTTAGCAGACATTAGACCATGGTGAAGAGGTGGTTTGTCAAAAGATCAAAGATCAAGGTGTTCAAATAAGGAGATTTAGTTTTCCTTTGGGGAAAAACATTATAGCCTAAGGGAAAACATGAAAAGCTCACACCTTTATCGATTGGCCCCTATTAGATTGTAGAAACATTAAGAGACAACACCTTCATTCTCAAAGACTTACAAGGAGTAGAGTTCACACTACCCACCAATGGGTAGTACCTCAAGTATTTCTTCTCTACTACTCCTCCTGAGGTCTTTATGGAGTAACTCTGTAAGATGGTTAGACTTAGTTTACATAGGCTAGTTAGTTTATTGTATTTCTTTCCTTCATGTCCCTTACTTGTATATAAGTATGTATATATTTTTTGTTTCCTTTTATTAATTACTTTGTTATTTTCTATTGTGTGTTTGCTTTTATTTCCTTTTTCTTTTTTTCTATTAAGTCCTTTTGGACAACCTTGAGCTCAAAGGTTATTTAGCTTACATAAAACTCCAAAGTTTAGGAATGTGGGTATGAACCTCATACATAGGTTGACCATGGATCTAAAATGTGATCTTAATGTTGTGATTTGAAGAAACTGGTAAAGACTAATGGAAGAGGCCAATTTTTCTATGAGATCTTAAACATTATCTTGACCTGAATTTGGTTTTAAGAAGATTTGCACTTGTAGGATGAAATCTTAATATATTCAGGCATAGTCATGCTTGCACTTAATAAAAATAATTTCCTAGGACAATGGTTTCATCCATATGTGATTTTTTGAGGATCAAACACTTGAAAAAATCATTAAACCCAAATACCCTGGTTCCCAACCTTGATGAAATCATAAAAGATCTAAAAATACAAAACATAATAATGCAATGCAAAATCAAAAGCTTTTCAAGCATAGGTGATTATGGTAAACTTAGCTATGGATATGGACACCTGGATGGTAGTGGATCAAGTCCATTAGTGGATACAAAAGCATCTCTATTGGGTTTATGGATACCTGGCTAGCAGTAGAGCAATTCCCAAGCCTTCTTTAACTAGAAGCATGGTTCTTAATGAATATCTAAACATGTTCCAAATCAGTGTTAATGATCAAAGATATTGTTATCACTTGGATTTTCACCCTTTAAGGAGATTTAAAATCTTTCCTCATCTAAGTGGCACAATGGAAACACCTCTAGGAATGTGGGTATCCTAAAGATGAGGTGAATGTCTAGATAGGGCTATCTCCCTTGATGTACCACTTTGGACCACAATTACACTTAACTTGTGAGGTGAAAAGAGAGAGAGAGATAACTAGAATCAAACTAACCTAAGGGAGGTGATACACCAAAATATATGATTTATTCTAACTAGCATCATGTTACACATGAAATCAAGACACAAATTGAACACACACTTCTCCAATCTTCATCTTCTCACATCAATGTTACATTATGAGGTTCTGGATGAACATGAAAAGCTAGGAGGAGTAGACAAGAGGCATATGAGGGCACTAATGAATAGAATAACTCACTCAATCCATGAAATTTCCTAGAACACTTCACTTTCCCTACAAGAATAAGCTTTCCAACTATAAATAGGATGCAAGAATGAGACATGTTAAGGAATCCATAGCCTTCACTAAGCAAGATCCAACATTAAAGTAAAACACACTAATAATATTCATGAAGAGGTAAAATTAAATTTTATTATTGATAAAATGGTATGAATTTTATTATGGCTTCACTATACTAAGGTGGAGCATAGCTTACAATAGTCAAAATGGCTAGCTCTTATAGAAATTGAGAAAGAGAGAGGGAGAGAAAAAGAGAGAAGTCTAATGATCATAAGGACACTTATCAATATAATATAATAATTTACTTGTACATGATAATAGGATATGGGATAAACCATATAAGTTCAAGAATCATGAGTGTCAATTCAAGGCATAAACTTCATGAAAAGTGGCATGAAACTCCTTGTGTTGGCTTAGAAAAAATGCTTTTATGGATGGCCCTATTTTAATGTCTCATAACTAAATATTAAAAGGTAAAATAATTTCAAATAAGTGGTAATGTTCTCAAGCATGCCTCTACATTAATTGGTTGTAGGCCTAGTCCTTTAGAATCGTTTGAAAAGGAGTTATCACCATTTGTAGTCCAAAAAACACTTCCCTCATGCACCCTACACACTTGGCCTCCAAAAAGGCATTATTTTCTCATTAAAAATACATGTGATGGAGTGTATTACCCCATAAACACCCTCCATATAATTATAATCATCAAGGACACCTTTCACCTCACTTGGAGTTTTCCATCCTTCTCACTAGCTTGTCCACTAGGCCAATTTTGACTGACTAAGATGAGAGCTATTATTAAAATAATTATAATATTATTCAAGGCATAAAAATTATGTTATGTATTTATTACCAATCATAATATTCCCTTAAATTTTTATTTAATATTTATACTCCTCATGTAGCCAACAAAACACACAAAATGGTCAAAATAACATGTTTCTCACCCCATCCATACAAGTATGTAAAACTAAAAAACATGGTATGGATATTGAGTGATTCATCTAAAATTTTTAATCACTTTAATGAGAATAATATGCCACTATATTATCTTTACAACTCCATTTTCACAAATTGGTCACTTGAAAGGGTTTTTATGGGTTTTAGACCTGATTGACCTCTTAAGGTTTTGTTCATAAAGTTTTGATGTTGGAGTTGCAAAAAAATTCCACTGATGTGGTGTTGAGGACCCATAATAACTTTACCAAACTCCTCTAGTCTCCAAGCAATGTCTCATGAAAGATATGAGTTCTTGAAC
The DNA here is from genome assembly GCA_037957365.1 of Torreya grandis. NCBI lineage: Eukaryota > Viridiplantae > Streptophyta > Pinopsida > Cupressales > Taxaceae > Torreya > Torreya grandis. The sequence goes on along the minus strand of JARHVA010004284.1, from coordinate 152,885 downwards.
CTCTCCTATCAAGCTTGTTTTCCTCTTTTCCTATAGGACTGAGTTAATTTTGAGCCAAAAAAAGATTTATTAGGGTCTTCTTTGCATCTTTAAGGTTTGAACATACCTGTAGTGACCTCAAAAACATGTATTATCCCATTTTAATCCACTCTTAGTGATTTATGTTATGTTGGTTTCACATTTGGTCTTTTAGGCCTAAACATTTCTAGTATGCATCACTACACCCTAGAGCTCCAAGTGACTCTTGATGGTTTACCTTGGCTCCAAATATCTCAAACACCTATAATATATTCCCATACACATATCTCAATCAGTTATAAAGTTCACTTAGATATATAATTGTAAGTGACCTCTCATTTGGCCTTTAGGCATAACCATGCCTCATGGGCCTATTTACAACCTTAAGAGGTTTAGACCTATCTATTACAAATATCCTTTATTTACTTGGTCTCCAAAATTGTCATATGTGTGTTCTAGATTCACACAACTCCTTAAAAAGGTCTCCCCAAATCATGGTATCTTCTTTCTACCTCATTCTTAAAACTCTACCAGCTTGGTTTATAAGGAAGTGCCCTCTATCTGAGACAAAATAGAGGAAAATCCCCTATTTACTTAGGAAAAGGTAAATATTTTATGGGACTAATAAATTTATATGGATTCCCTCCAAAAAAAAAATCTCTCTATTAGGTCATTTGACCCCTCCCATGCACTAAAAACTAAAAACAAACTTATAAGTAAAGACTGTGTATATGATAGTAAAAAAAATGACTGTGTATTACCTTTTGGAGAGGGTATCTAGATTTGATCCTAATATTAGGTCATTGATATGTCAAATATACCCTGATGATAGGGTTTATAATGTTCACCAATTCTCATTTCCCATGCACTCCTCATATATTAAACTCTCAAAACTGAGTTTATCATTTGACTATGTTTGTGTCTTAGAAAGGGACCTATAGGTTTTATTTTATTAGATGGTATTGAGAATAGTGTATACAAATAAATTTTATTTCCTTAGGTTAATTTTCATTTATTAATGTTTGTTTACTCCATCTTCATGCTTTACAACATCAAACATACTCCCTTATGCTTACCCTCGGTCAAGACTATATTACCCTACTTGATTATGTTTTGCTTAAGGACTCTGTATGTTGAATTAGCATTATTTAGACCTTATTTCATGGTTAAAACCTTATTTTAAGACTTTCATGGTCATCAATATATGATTGGATTCATTACTTGATGTTTGGACTACATCAACCCTAAGAGTCATCACCCTTATTGCTTACTGCTCTACTTACCTAGCTAGAGGTGGATATTAGATTGAAAATCCTATGTAGGCCTACTTTAGGTTTGAGATCATGTCTGATATACCTCTCATAAATCTCCCTTTTTTTAATTTTTATGTTTTCTTGGATCATTTTTTTTCATCTCATACTATACCGACACCCAGACATAACCATTCAAATCACTTTATGTCTCAGTCATTATAGTCGATGTAAGTACTCATATCCAAATGAGGGACATATAAAAATGTTTTCATAATCAAAAATTCACACTCTAATGTATCCTTCTTGTTTTCCATGTTCAAAAATTCTCATATCATGCTCTAGGTTACTAATCACCTAGGTTCATTATAAAGAAAACACCTTTTCAAAATTACACTTTTGGTTGGTTATAGGTCAACCTTTAGGAGAGAGAAACATATAGGTGTTCATGAGAATCAGGATATAGCATACATTTTACTTCTTTTATCCTGAAATATATTTGTTATATATTTATGGATTTAGAGGTCCCTTTAGAGTTTCAAAACCTATAGACTTCATTATCAAAATTTAGTGAGAAGAAGTGCATGTTCCATCTTCTCTATCAAGAGAACCAAAGGACTAAACCACCCTCTCCTTGTTGAAATTTGATTCCCTATGTGAGAGATACATATTTGGTGCACTATAAATGATCAAATTTCAATGTGACATTTTTATAAAATCACTCTAAAAGAGTTAGGAGCTCTTTTTTGGCAAATTAAGGATTAAGGGCCTAAACATGTCATCACATCTCTAAAAGTGAATTATAATTCTTTTTTACATATTGACACTTCAGGCATGATCTATCATGGTCAAATCCTCATTTTATGACTTCAAGAAAGTTTTCATCAATTTTTTCCATGCTTCAATATACCTCCTCATCTCTCTACTAACAATTGTAAGTGACCACTTCAAACACAAGCAATAATGTGAGTATGGGTAGTGTGTATTGCATTTAAACTTATAAAAATACTTAGGATCTTTAAAATTTATCAAAAAATTTATACTCATTATGATGGTCTTTGGATCAAACTCAAAACCTTCATTTTAACATGACTTCCCTCCTCAAACACTTATAAGTGCACATTTTGAATTGCATATGGGGAACAAACACAAAACAATAAACACACTCAAAATATATACTTTTATAAATAAATAATACCCATTAATGGTGTTCTAATGACACATAAAGATGTGAAAAAGTTATAAACCATCTCTCATACTCCATTTTAACATTTGGACCCTTCTTTCATGGTAGCTAACTGACTTTGTATGACAGTCACAGGACAAATTGGTTATATGGCACTCAATGACTAAAATTTCATGAAGATTTCTTAGATAGTGAACCTAAGATCTCATGATATCATTTTAACATATTTTAAACATGAAACACAACCTATCACAACTCATTGAATTCATTTTCAAATCATGAAGATCTAGAAATGGTGAAAACCTAGCCTGTCATCCCAAATGAGAGTAATCTACAAATTTGAGATGATTTTCCCATTTAAACATGAAACTAAGTATTTTTAAAATTTTATAAGGAATTAAAAATGATTTTAAACCAATATCAACAACTAGTTCATACAAAATTACTCAAACTAGGGCAAAACCTATATGGTGCATAGATAAGCAAGTAGAAAAATATAGTCAACTTCATGAGGATGGTTTATGAAGCACAAGAAACCATTACTCAAAATAATTATATGTAAATTAAGGTATATAATTTTAATAAAACCTCCCAAAATCATTTGAATTGAAATCTTTTCAGCTATCCATACTGAGAAAAAACTTAAAGACTGCTTTTACTTACCAAGAAGGGTGAAAAAGGAGTAGAATGGTTTTGAGCCAAAAATGGAACTTACATAGAAAATAAGACATTGGTATGAGTTTTTGGAATATAAAGGTACATTCCATGATATTTTACCATGTGGCACACTTCCCAATGAGTTAGACAAGTGCCAACATATCCTTTTTTCATAGAAAACTACTCTTTTAACTAAAAAACCTACACTTTTAGCTATGTTAGTTAACTAAGACTGGTATGGACACATGGGATGTCACATTATGTTTTGAAACCTTCAAAATTTCTAATAAATCCATACAAATTATTAAATACTCAATTTTGACCCCTAAAATGACTCAAAAGGACATGTTGTCTAATAAAATAAGTGACCAAGTCTAATATAACATTGAATAACATTAAATGACCTATGACATAACTTATGAACAAAAATTAATCCCTCTAAATCACTTAAAACTCATGTTTTTACCTATGGGGTGCCCTAATTTGAATAAAAAGTCAAATTTGGTCCACAAATTGGTAACTCATAGGGGTAGTATGCCTACTATACTAACTAGACTAGTATCCTTTTCAGTCCATTGGGATAAGGGATTCATCAAAATTCTGAGACAAACAAGAATACCTTTGACCAAAATATTTTATCAAGACAAGAACACTTGATTATCATAACCATAAAAATAAGGACACACAATAAACAAGACACACACACACACACATGTGCTCAAGGCACTTAGGGGAATCTGAAAACAAAATATTATTCACAACTAGAAACTAAACATACCTCATTTCTAGGATAAAAAGGAAAACTTCTTGAATCATCTTCATGATGGGATAAATCATAGTACCAAGCATGTTTCTCCTTAAATTGGGTGCTTTATAGATCAGACATATTCATTGGCACTTCACTTGACCTATTCTCAAGTAGATCATCTTCAAATAGGTATCCAATGTAGATATATTCCTCTTAAACTTTTACACTCACCTCATAATACTACCTACTCTTCATCTTATGATCAACTTCTGTCTCTTCAGTATGCATGGCTTCAAGAGGAGTAGTTTCATGTTCTTTGGAAGATTGAGGCCAATAAGAGCTTATTTCATCCTTCAAGAGATGATGTGCTTCACCCAACTGATTAAGAGGATGATATACCATCTTGATGACTTCAAACATGTCATTATGAAATGTTTATGCTTCTTAAAAGGATAGAATTGAAAGGTTACCTTTCCTTTGTATACTTAAGTGCCAAGGTTGCCTTCTCTATTTATTATTAGCTCATAGCTTGCTTGAAGAGATTATACCCCACTCCAATGTCCTTAAACAAGTCATCCAAAGGATTCTTAATAATTTGTTCTTAATCACCTGTGAAATATTGAATAATTTCATCTTGCTCACCATCACTTGTAATCAACTCCAAAGGATGTGTAGACCCCTTATGAGACTCAAACTCATTGTAAATGTTTTCAAAATTCTAACATAAGTCCTCATCCTCCTCTTGATTAGTATCATGAATTAGAAAAATAAGATAATATCCTTCATCTTTTTCCTTATAATCCAAAAGTACTTCATCCAAGATTTCCTCTTCAACACAAGAAAAGCATTCTTCACTATCAACCAAATAAGAAGACTCAACACAAGGGATCACCTCTTATTCAACACATATGAATTATTGAGGGATCTCAAATTATGTCTCATCTATCATAATCTGACATTTATTCTCAAGGGCTGAAATATCTTTAATAAATTTCTTCGTGATTCTAAGACTAGGCATGTTGAAGTCATGTGACTTATCCTAATGAGGCTGCCAAGGAGCTAGACTTTATTTGAGCAAGAGTTATGATTTTTTATCAACCAAATTATCCTCCTTATGTTCCCATACCACAATTACATCAAGGCAAAGGCTTATTGGGTGAAGATAAGATGAACTAGTTGGTGTAGGTTGCACATATAACTCAAAATCAGATTGAGAGTAAATTGTAGGGGATTCTTTTGGAATCTCTTAAGGAATAAGAAGTAGACCTTGAGATAGAACAACTTTATTTTCTTTATTTCACTTTAAAATCACTTTATTTACATCTTATTTATCTTGATAACTCTCTTGAGGGAGGTTATATGGGGTGTGTTTATTCATAGGATTTTATTTTGGGTCTAAACCTTCCATCACACCTTGACTTAGCAACTTCATTCTTGACTCTAATTCTTCAATTTTCTTGGCTAGATTCTCTTATAAAATTATCTCTTGAAGTTCATAGGCATAATCATGAGGAGGAGTATAATATGGATGACATCAAACATAAGAAGTTTCTTGAGGAAGGGTCAGAGGAACTTTCAAAGGATCAACTTCATTCACAGCTTCACACTCCTTATCAACCAAACTTATATCCTCTACATTTACTGCTAACATGGACTATTGCATCTTTATATTTTACAATTTAATTTTCAATTAAGGTTTGATTCAAAAATAAGGTTTATTTTCTCAACTCTCTCTTCTAACTGATTAGGAGAAGGATGAATTTGAATCCTTTATTAGGCTCATGAATATAGATAAAATATGACTAATAGGAAACTTGGGGAAGTGGATATGAAGGCTTATAGGTTTGGTGAGGTTTCCTTTCATGAACCCATAGCCTATCTTATAAGGAAGAAACTAGGCTAATCACATCAAGCATCTCACTTGTGAGCCTTTGCTAATTGGCTCTCTCAATAGGTACCCAATCTATTTTGACCAACTCTAATGCATATCTCACCTTATGAATAAGATGCCTAGGAACTTATTGACCACACCATCTTAGAGTATCAAGCTCTAACATATACCTCTTATAGCCCAAAAGTGTTTGTTTGAAGGTGGAAATGGATGGACTTGAGAAGTGACTAGGTTAACTAGGAGGAACATGACATTGAAAAGGATAATTATAATACTGGTACACTTCATGATAAGGTTGGTACACTTCATGACAAGGCTAGTTAAGAATATGTTCACATTGATAGGGAATGACACAAGCTTGAAAAGTCTCACAAACTTGTGTAAAATAGTAATCAACACCAAAATTAGCCATGAAACTTCATTAAAATAATAACACAAAGGAAAATGTTACCAAAAATATTCAAAGGATAACTTGGGCTACTTGACCAACTAATATATCTTTGGAGGTGCCATTGATGCTTTGATAGATAAGGAGTTTCATGCTTTGGTAGTTTTTATAAGCCAACACAAGGAGTTTCATGTTTTGGTAGTTTTTATAATAAAAATACCTCAAACACTAATAATATGGTCCCACAGACATGTCACAATCAATTAGAAAGTTCACTCAGATCTAGAATTGTAAGTGACCTCTTGTTTGGCCTTTAGGCATAATCATTCCTCATGAGTCTATTTAAAACCTTAAGAGGTTTAAAAATCTTAGTTACAAATATCCTTTCTTTACTTGGTCTCCCACATTGTCATATGTATTTTTTATCTTCTTAAAACTCCTTGGAAAGGTCTCCCCAACTCTTGGTCTCTTCTTTCTACTTCATTCTTCAAATTCTTCTAACTTTGCTCATAAGGGACTGCCCTCTATCTAAAATAAAATAGAGGGCACTCCCATATTTCTTTAGGTAAAGGTAACTATTTTATGGGCCTCCTAAAATCATATAGATTCCCTCCACACAAAAAATAGCTCTTTATTACGTCATTTGACCCCTCCCATGTGGTAGAAACCAAAAACAAACTTGTAAGCAAAGACTATGTATATAACAGTCAAAAAATGATTGTGTATTGCCTTTTAGAGAGGGTTTATAACTCTGATCCTAATCTAAGGTCATTGATATGTCAAATATACCCTGGTGAGAGGTTTCATAATGTTCACCAATTCTCACTTCCCATGCACTCCTCATATATTAAACTCTCAAAAATGAGTTTATCATTTGACTGTGTTTGTGTCTTAACAAGGGACCTATAGGTTTTTTTTTTTGGATGGTATTGATAATAGGGTATAAAAATACACTTAGGATAATTTTCATTTCTTAAATTTTATTTACTCCATCTTCATGCTTTACAACATCAAACATACTCCCTTATGCTTACCCTCAGTCAAGACTATATTACCCTACCTGATTGTGTTTTTATTAATAAGGACTCTATAGGTGGACTTGGCATAATTTATACATTATTTTTTGGTTTAAATTTTATTTGAAACCTTCCATTTTCATAAATATATTATTTGACTTATTACTTGATGTTTGGACTACATCAACCCTAATAGTCATCACCCTTATTGCTTACTACTCTACATACCCAACTGTAGGTGGATATTGGCCTAAAAATCTTGTGTATGCCTACTTTAGGCTTGAGACCATGTATAATATACCTATCTTCAATCTCCATTGGGTTCATTTTAATGTTTTCTTGGATCATTTTTTTCATCTCATACTATACCAACACCTAGACATAACCATTTAGATCACTACCTATCTCGGTCATTACAATAAATGTAAGTACTCATGTCCAAATTAGGGACATCTAAAAGTGTTTTTATAATATAAAATTAACACTCTAACCTATCATTCTTGGTTTTAATGTTCAAAAATGCAAATATCATTCTCTAGGTCACTAAACGCCTAGGTTCATTAGAAGGAAAACACCTTTTCAAAATTCCACTTTTGGCTAGTTGTAGGTCAACCTTTAAGAGAGAGAAACTTGTAGGTGTTCATGAAAATCAGGATAAGACATAAATTATACTTATTTGATACTTTAGATCATATAAGTCACTTTCAATATTTTTCATCACTCCATCATAATGTCTTAATCTAGTTATGTCCCTTTAGATTTTCAAAACCTATAGACTTCATTTTCAAAATTTAGTGAGGAGAAGTGCACATTCCGTCTTCTCTATCAAGAGAACCAAAAGACTAAACCACCCTCTAGTTTTTGAAAGTTGATTCCCTATGTGAGAGATACAATTTTATTTCATTATAAATGATCAGAGGTTAATGTGACACTGTTATATAATCACTCTAATCGAACTAGGAGCTCTGTTTTAGCAAATTAGGGATTAAGGGCATGAACATGTCATAACATCTTTATAAGTTAATTATAATTAAATTTACCATATTGACACTTAAAACATGATATTTCATGGTCAAGGCCTCATTTTATGACTTCAAGGAAGTTTTCATCAATTATTTCCATTCTTAAATATACCTCCTTAGCTAATTACTAACACATATAGGTGACCACTATCAAACACAAGCATCAATGTGAGTATGGGCAGTGTATATTGCATTTGACCTTATGAAAAGATGTCGGATATTTAAAATTGATCAAAAGGTCACTACTCATTATGATGATCTTAGTACCAAACTCAAAACCTTAATTTTAACCTGACTTCTTCCTCAACCACCTATAACTACACATTTTGAGTATCATATGGGGAACAAACATAAAACAATCAACATACTCAAAGGATATACTTTGATAACTAACTAATACCCCTTTATGGTGTTCTAATGACATATAAATATGTTACAAATTTAGAAACCATCTCTCATACTCCATTTGAACATTTGGACCCTTCTATCATGGCAACTAACTGACTATGTATGACAATCATAGGACAAATTGGTTGTATGGCACTCAATGACTACAATTTTATGACTATTGATTAGATAGTGAAGCTGAGATGTCATTATACCATTTGAACACATTGTAAACATGATAAATAACCTATCACAACTCCCTGAAGTCATTTTCAAAGCATGAAGATCTAAAAATGGTGGAAACCTGGCCTGTCATCCCAAATGAGAGTAGTCTAAAAAATTGAGATGATTTTCCCAACACAACAACTTGAAACATGAAACCAAGTATGGGTATAATTTTAAAAGTAATTCAACATGATTTGGAATGAATATCAGTAATTGGTTTGTATAGAATTACTCAAACCAAGGCAAAATCTATAAGGTGCACAAATAAGAAGGCAAAAAACTATAGTGAAATTCATGAGGATAGTTCATGAAGCACAATATACCATTATCCAAAATAATTATATGGAAATTAATATATATAATTTTAATATAACCTCCCAAAAGCATTTAAATTTAAACCTCTTCAGTTGTTTGTACTAAGTAAAAACTTGAAGACTACTTTTGCTTTCTAAGAAGGGTGAAAAAGGCATAAAACAATTTTGAGACAAAAATGGAAATTATAGAATAAATAAAACATTAGGATGAGTTTTGGGAAAATTATGGGACATTACATGAGATTTTCTCATATGACACACTTCCCAATGAGTTGTATAAGTGCCAAAATCTCCTTTTTTGCTAAGAAAACTACTCTCTTAGCTGAAAAACCTACCACTTTTTAGTTATTTAAGTTAATTAAGACCTATAATGACACAGTGGATGTGAAATCACATTTTTGAGCCTTCACACTTGCTAATAAATCTATACAACTCATTATATACTCAGTTTTGACCCCTAAAATGACTCAAAAAGACATGTTGGCTAATAAAATAAGTGACCAAGACTAATATAACATTTAATAACATTAAATGACATATTATATACCTTATTAATAAAAACTAAACCCCATAAAACAATTAAAACTCAATTTTTTACCTAGGCATGCCCCAATTTGACCAAAAAGTCAAATTTGGTCAATAAATATGAAACCTAGAAGTTGTCTCCTAGATTCTATGGCAAAAAGTAAGTGGAATAAAAACACACACACAACATGTCTATGTCTTGATTTTTGACCCTAAATCTTCAAATTTAAGGTTTGTTTCAACCATAAATTGATGTGGTTATGGCATTGATCAATTGGAGTGTATGGCTTAGTTATATATTTGAACCAAAGTTTCTAAGTTCTAACATATTGTTATGTTTCCCCTAGAAGTAACCATTTGTTAAGGTCAACATAACCCATTTTTTAAAATTGGTACCCTTAAGATACTTTTAACCTTAACCCTAAAAACTCAATAAGATTAGATCATTGTTAGAATTTGATGATCATCCACATTAATAGAATTGACATAATAGTTTATGGTTTTACTTTGATATTTCTTAATGTTGCTAATAATTGGTCTTCATGTCTTAAAGATACAGGTTTCATGGAGCTCTTGTTGAGGGATCATGCTTATAATTTACATAGTGACTCTATTCAAGTTTTCACGAGCCTTGGATTTGTGAAAATCCAAATCTAAATTCATGTTCTAAAAGCTCTCCTCCAAAAACCCTATCTCAATCCCTTTGTTCAAATTTACATTTGGAAGGAGTAAATTGGTGGGAAAATTTTAAATTTATTTTGGACTTAAGCCCCAATTTTTATGTTAAGGATTGGTCATGTTTGTTTAACATGGCCAAACCTTAGCCTAAAAACTATGCTTAGTCCCCTTTTTTTCTCCCTTTGTTCCTTATAATTCTAATGTGGTTCAATGTTATGCTATTAGGGTCCTTTTATTTTATCATGGTCCCATTTGCTAAAAAATTTAAACCTAAAGTTTTAACTTGAAGGCCCCATTTGCAATTGTCAATACAAATGAGAACTTCATCTTAAATTTTTAACATAAGTCTTATTCCTAACTGAGTCTAAAGTTCATGTTGGTAGGATCACTTTTAATTTTTATAGCATGGTCCCTTGTTAACATCATATTTATTAACATGAATGAGATATTTATTTTAATTCTTTATTCTAAGTCTTATTTTATCCTAGGTCCTAGCTTAAATACCATGTATCTTGCAAGATCTGACAGTTTATACTTCATCATGGATCTAGATCCAATAGAGAAAATAAATCCTATCTAACCTAAACATTTAGTCCATTATACCAATCATGTGTGAGCATCTAGATCATGATCGACAACTCACACCTTGTCAAGATTGAGGATCCAATAGAGTGAATGCAACATTGAAAAGTCAAAGGCTCATAAAGCTCTATGGAGGTACCATGTGACACTCATACACTAGAGCATTAGAACTTGATAAGCTTAAATTTAACATTCATGTGACCATCATTCAATGTTTACGAGGCCATTATTGATGTCTATGTGACCATCAACTTTAAGCCCACTAAAACTAAGAACCTCATGAGCCTAAATTTGACATTCTCATGAACATCATTTGACATCTGTGAGATGGTCTTTGACATAAATGAGCCCATTAAATTCAAGATCATCTAACATTTTATTTAGATAAAGGGGCATGTTTTATATCCTTTGAAGGGGCTAGTTTGATATTATGCTTTAAAAACATAGCATAAAATGCTTTAACTTAAGTCTTTTCATGTTTATTAATATGAAATAGACTTATCGAAAAGCCTTTTAACCTAAGTCCTTTGTATAGCTATGCAATGATTAATGTCCATGGATCTTGTAAGACCTAATGGTTCATGCTTCATCATGACTCTTAATCCAATGATGTAAAATTTTTGATGAATTTTCAATAAAAACATGTGGTAGATGCTCATTTGATATGCAACTAGTTCAGGATACATAGCTTAGAAATCCCATTGAGGTGCCAAACCTCCATGTGGAACAACCATGGGGTTTGATGTAAATGTGGCCAATGACATACAAGGGCCTAGATCACTATCAACAACCCATGTTGATCCTTGGATCTTGATCTAATGGTGTGAAGCAAAAGTCAATTTTTAGATGCCAACAGTTAGTGCTTTGAAGGCATTTATGAAAAATACCATGAAAATTGCTAGATAGATGCTAAATAAGTACCACATAAGCATAAAGTGACAAAAATGAAAATCATGTGTGCTAAAAAATGCAAATGTATAAAGGTAAAGGTCTAAATCAAATTTTAGGCACATATGAGCAAAATTATAAGTAAGCCATCACCATTAAAGCTTCAAGAGAGCCCTAAACTTGCATGAAAGCCTTAATTTGAGGTCAAATTGATCAAAGTTAAGGTAAAAGATAGTCTAATTACAATTTAAGCATAAAAGAATTGACCCAAAGGCCATTTTGAACAGAAAACTAATCAATTTTCAAAGTTTGGAAGCCATGGAAACTCAGAGGTAGTAATTCAGAGATGAGATAGAGTTGTATTTGTCTACAAATAATGGAGTGTCTTCAAGGACACATACCTAGACATCATTGCATTAAACATAGGTAATAGAAATTGATCCAAACTCTTTTAGACCATTAAAGAGATACAAACCATCACTAATGAAGAACATAAGATTTCTACTATAACTAGAAGGTATTACAACCTAGTTGTAGTCCAAATGACTAGACTCCACCATACCGCCACCAAACTAGAGGTAATCCACTATATTGACATCCTTACTCTCATTTTCAAGGATTATAGGATTGAACAGGGTTGGATTATTCATGAAAGGGCCTTTAAAATAATTTCATTCATTTACCCATTAGCCTTTGAGAGTTATTATAGGCTCCCAAAACCCCAAGTGGATTTGCCCACTATTAAGGAATAGACTAGCAAGAATGATATAGATACCATCCTTAAGCCATGGTTACTCCAAGGGAACCATAAGATCTGAGACCTTGTTGGTAACATCTTGATTTCCCAATTTAAAGAGGGGGTTAGGGTAATCATGACTCTATTTAATAGAGTCTTTGGAGCCCCTTCAACCACTTATGTTAACAAGAGTTGGGCATCTTACATCTACTTTATGATAGTGAAAAGGCTCACTCCTCCAATTATAGAGATGATCAACATATATCTATAAATTCAATTCACATCCATTAGGAAGAAGACCAGTACCCAATTCTTTATGATGTCCTATCTATTGGATACCTTACTAGCCTCCACCTAGATCCCTTATATAAAAAATTGGTCATCTGAGGGAAAATTTATGTTCTCCCACCACTATTCAAATATATACATATTCAAATATAGGAATAACATCTAATTCATTTATGACTATGTGTATCAATCCTTGGTATAATCCATCACAGGGATTCCTATGCCCAAGGTAAGCCCTCTAATGAAGAAATATGTGGAGCTAATGGGATACATCTAGTTGTATCCAAATTGTATGATGATCAAAATTGAGGGGATTTTAATCCAAACTTAGAGGTTACTTGTCTATGTTCCCATCAAGCTAGTAGATCAATAAATTTCATACCAACTTCTTATTGGTGTGGACGGAGTGTGAAAATACAAGAGGAAAGGCCTCCTCCATCCCTTTCCTTTAACCATTGGAAAGACTATGTTATGGAATTGGGATCATGTGAATACTATGGCTTGACATAACGAATCTTTCAAATTGCAACTTGATGAGCTAAAGATGTGGGACCCCAATGGCATGATCTACACACACTTGAAATCCATGTAATTTCCTAAATTAGTATATGTGTACCAACTAAGTGTCCATGACACCATATCTATCAAAGAAAATAATTTTGAAGAAATATTTTCTAGGCTCAAGGAATATAACATTATACTTGAGCATAGACTGATCAATGATTAGAATCCACCAAGTGACATATGACAAATGGGACCTCTATAATACCATTTTCTACTTGGACCTTCAAGGACCCCCCAAGATCAACTACAAGTGGAAGTAAAAAAACCCAAAACATAGATTACACAAGGTCTCAACAAGGAAAAGTTAGAAGAGAGACCTAGTGAGGGCCCATCATCCTCAATCCCTCCTAACATACTAACATCTCCTATGTATTACTTGGACATGATTACCTTGGAGCCAAATTAAATAGTGGAAGATGCCCTCAAGGTCTTTTTTGTGGCATATGGATTTGATGAAGATAAGGAGCATGTTGAATAAGTACAAGCCCAAACAAAAGAGGCTAAGAAATAAAAAGGAAAGGAAGTTGCCCTAGATCTTGTCCCAATGAAACCATTGAAGAAGAGAAAGGCATAATTGGGAATGGTCCCATTTGGATCAAAGAAGCCAAAGTTGACTTTCACTCTCCCCATGAGTGAGGTCAACCTATTTAATAATGAGTACCCCATCTATGGACCAATCATCCTTGATTGGTTCATCTATGAAAAAATACATAAAATATATAGTTAGCAACACTCATAGGCCCTAACTAAAACTATTAAAATTGATGTACATGATGACATCAAGCCATTGATAAGGGCTTTGGTGAAGGAAGAGGAAGAAAAAATAATAGTGGCTACTATAAGGTCATATATCAAGTAGATAGGTGCTCTAAGAGCATTAAATAATACTAAACGAAGGCTCCTAAACCTTTAAAGTATAATGAATCAACTACTACTATGGAATTCATTCTAGAGACAACTAGAAAGGCCATGGTGGGGACTAAAGAGTTCACATTCCAAAAGGTTGAGACATTTGTAGGCTTCACTCTAGTTGGGGGATAGTAGCCTGCTGAATTACACATCCATGAATAAGATGTTGAAATATTACCTGAGATTCATTCATCTCAGGTCAGATCAGGCATCAGGGGTATGATGTAAATAATATCCAACTTGGAGAAGGAAAATGAGGATTTGAAGGCATAGGCTCTCTTATTAGTGCCTAAAGAATTGATATAATTTTTAAGATGAATCCTTCTATGATATGTTCGAGGCCCTAATACCAATGAATCTAAGTAAAATTACATTGCCACAATATAATACAATGGTTAAGGGTCTAATAACCCAATGGGAAGCTTCACAGGACAAAATTACATGGTTAATCAACATTAGAGTTGGAAGAAATATTATTGGGTTTAAGTCAATTAACTTGGGACATTTGCATGCCATTCTAGGAATTATTGTTTAAAAGATCCAAATTTTGAGTGCATGGTCACAAGAACTAGAGAGACTCTTAAAGGATGATGAGGAGATAATTAGGAGGATTGAATAACTATTTGGGACCATGTTGATTAATCGTGCATAGCTCATTATCCTAGGCATCATTAAGGATGATGAGTTCAAACATAGGGACACCTTGGTGATGAGAGATATAAGAAATAAGATTCAAGGTCAATCTAGGGTAGACAATAGTAGGATCTTAGACATGATCCTTAATGTAATAGAAAGGATAGTTAAAGCTAGAATCATTAAGGAAGCCATCGACAAAAAATTATAAGGAATTGAATGCTCTAACTGACAATGAGTAGGAGTGTCTTTTAAGACCAACTATGGATTTGGAATTGGTCAATGAATAGCACCAAAAATATGAACATCCTCTAGCATGAGCAAGAAGGTTCTTAGGAGTAGGGCCCACTAGCCAAGTAGTTGAATGATATTCTATTTTGTAAAAAAATATTATAATATTTTGAAAATAGAATATCCTTTTGTAAAGACATATGTTAATTTGTTAGCATATTTCCTCTAGGTCAATTTAGTGTGGAAAATCAAATTTATTCTAGAAATTTGTAGAAAAAGGAAAGTTGTCCTTACTTCTTATACATTTATATCTTGGAACTAACTAGTATACTATCTTGTCCTCCTATAAAAGGTAGTACTACCATTTTGAAAAGAGGGAGAATTTTGAGAAAAATTTATATTCTTTGAGTAGTTAATACAATCAAGGAATTCTTAAAATATTGTATAAATTTGTTTGTGTCAATTTTTACATGGATTTTATCTCAATTTCTAGTCTTAAGTCTTAAACTTGAATAGTTTCTATGAATTTTGAGTTGCATCTTTGATTAAAAGTTTGTTAATTTGTGCTTATGCTAGATTAGTTGAATGATCTTGAATTTTCTTCATTTTATTTTCTCTACATTAGAATGTGAAAATTTTATTTGAGTGTGGTAGAAAATCTTCAAAGTAAGTTTAGTTTTTACCTATATTTCTTTATGTCATCCTTGGAGGTTTGCCTAGTGTGTAGTGAGATCTAATCTTATGCTATTTTTCACTATATACTGGTTAAATTCATACGTAGTTGTAATTAAAACTTTGTCATAATGTTTGAGGATAAGATCAGTAATCACTTATTCTCTTGTTGCCTTATCCTTCTGTTTTGCTTCTTTTTTAAGTATATCACTCTAGTTTAAATCTCATTGTGAATGTCTATTTAGATTAGTTTGTAGTTTAAATCTATGATCATAATTCACTAGTATTATCATAGATACTTACAATTTACAAAGATTTGGTCCATGGTGGCTACCAACCATCAATTAATATAAATTATGTGTAACAGTTAAACATTGCTTTGTCCCTATTTCACCATAGGTAACATAGGTTGCCAAAACTTGATACTCATGCTCTAAATTCCAAAAATTTGAAAATTAAAAGTGTTCTTGAACAATAAGGACACATATGATATATTTAAAGGCATGAACATAGCCCAAATCTAAAAAAGAATACAAATCTTTAAGTAGATTTTGTGCCATCAATGTTTTGTCCATGATAATAATCTATGTATTCTGTCAAGATGAAGTTATCATTCTTATTATATTCTAGGACAAAATCCATAGTTTCTCTGATGTACTTGAATACTCTCTTTACTACATTCTAATGACTGACCTTGGGATCTTGTATGAACCTTGAGAGATAAATGACAATAGAGCTAATGTCTATCCTAGTGTATATTAGGTAAATGAGACTCCCAATTAACTACTGATATAGAGTTACATTTACATGTGGTGATGGATCTACTTGAGATAGTTGATGTGTTGTCTCTATAGGTGTGGCAATTAGTTTTATATCCATCATTTTAAATTTATTGAGTGTTATCTTAGCATATTTGATATGAGATACAAAATGTGATTTTATCTCTGCCAAACTTCTAAACCAAGATAATAATGTGTAATCTTGAGATCTATCATGTTGAATGATCAATTTAGATTTTTATTTATTGATTAAATCATCTTCACTAAACTACCAATAATTATTAGATCATAGATATATATAATGAGAATTGTTAAATCCCCCTTGCTATTTGAGGTAGAGATTGGGATTATATAGACTCTTTTTGAATCCTTGTTTTGATAGATGCTCATCAATATTGATATACCATGCCCTAGGAGCCTATTTTAGACCATATAGTGATTTAATAAGTTTAAAAACTTTATATTCCTTTCTTGATTTGACAAAAACTTTTGGTTGCATCATGTGGATTTTTTTTAATAATTTTCCATTAAGGAAGGCACTTTTCACATCCATTTGATGGACTTTCTAGCCATACTAAACATCTAGAGAAAAAATCATACTAATAGATTTGATCTTTGCCATGGAATAAAATGTCTCCTAATAGTCATTGCCCTCTTTTTTATCATACCCATTTATAATCAATCTTGCCTTGTGCTTGTTGAGACTTCCATCTACTTTGTACTTCATCTTGAAGATCCATTTACATTTGATTGTCTTCTTCCATGGTGGAAGATCTACAATCTTCCATGTTTTATTCTTCATCAGTGAATTATATTATGCATCCATGGTATATTTCCAAGGTTTTAATTTTAGGGCTTCCTAAACTATAAGGGGATTAATACATTAAAAAATGTACTCATCAAGGCCAAATTGACCTCTCCTTAAGCCATACTATGAGTCCTTGGTCCAGTGGTGGATATATCTAGAACACCATCCAATTTTTCATCTTTGAGTGTAGTTTTATACCATTTTAGGCATATGTTGAGTATTTCTTGTGGTTGGTGGAGCTACACCATTTTTCCCATCATTATTTATATATTTATCTAGGAGACTACCATCTTTTGTATTTTATATGGGACTGATTTGTTTATTAGGTGAGCCTATAGAAGGAGATTTTGCTTCTTTATTTTCAAAAAACTCAACATCCCTACTAGTGTAGTTATTTCTTTTTTGGGATCCATGAGTCTATAGGAAAGAGATTTTTCACTGTACCCTAAGAACATATTTTTTTTACTTTCATATCAATTTTAGTCCATTGTGCTTTAAGAATGTGTGAACTTTCTTGGAATTCAAAAACATGAAGATATGTTATAGATGAAATTTTACCTAACTGGGATTCATGTGGAGTTACACCATCAAGAGATAAAATGGGTACTCTATTGAATAGTTATATGATAGTTTTGATAACTTCTACCCAAAATGCCTTTGTCAAGCCTAAATCATGTATCATACACTGCACCATTTATACAATAGTATGATTGCTCCATTCAAAAATTATATTTGATTGTGGTATATGTGGAGGTGACATTTGATAATGAATGTCATTTTCTTGTAAAAACTATTTAAACTCATTACTGTGAGTTCCCCTCATGATCCAAGTAGAGGATCTTGA
This sequence comes from Torreya grandis, assembly GCA_037957365.1. Taxonomy (NCBI): domain Eukaryota; kingdom Viridiplantae; phylum Streptophyta; class Pinopsida; order Cupressales; family Taxaceae; genus Torreya; species Torreya grandis. The sequence goes on along the minus strand of JARHVA010004284.1, from coordinate 134,646 downwards.
TTTTGTGACCAACTTCTATTTCAAAAGCCACCTTGAATTTCTTAAAAGTTTCAAAATCTTGCCTATTTATTTTCACCTAGTAGACCCACATTTTTATAGAATAATCATCAACAAAAAGCATGCAATACTGAAATCCAACATGGCTAGGTGTCATTGGTTTGCACAAATTAGTGTGAACTAGATCAAGTTTACCATTGGATCTATAGGTACTTTTTTGAAATGGAACTCTATCTTGTTTACCTATTAAGCAATCATGATATTTGTTTTTACCATTTTAAAGATGTGTAAATCCTCTTACCATGTTGTAGTGGTGGAGTGTGTTGAGATATCAAATAATAAAGTGGCCAAATATTCTATGCCATTATTATGCCAAGTTTGTGTCCTTTGTTATGATTGTGTGATTATTTTTTTGAATGAAATCAAGCTAAAACATACAATTCACATTGGATGCTTCTGTGATAATTTTTGATTTTTTATATTTGTATCTGATTAAACACATTTTCTTTCCATATTTATATTCAAAGTCAATCTTAAAATTATGGTTTGAGAGTTGAATAAATGATAACATTTTTTATTAAATTGGGTACATAGAGAACATATGTGATTCTAAAGGTTTGCGTGCCTATAGGTAAGGCAATGTTGTCAATCCCTTACACACTGTATGAGTTATCATCACCCAAAGAAACATTTTTTTATTAGGTGTGTCCTTCAAAGTTAAAAAATACATTTCTATTTGTCACATGTCGATTTTCACCTAAGTCAACATACCATATGTCACTTTGTGACATGAACTCATCATAGAGATATGTAGATTAAAATAAGTCTTCATCATCATCATGCTCTTCTCATTTGAAAATATTGCCTTGTTGCTTTGATTTCTTCTATTAGATCCCCTTTTTCTATCCTTATGGTTTATTAAATGTTTTAGGGGATGATTGTTGGTTAGTGAACTTTTGACCACTAGAGAATCTTTTATTAAAAGTATTGTACTAATGGTCTTTGAGTTCATGTCCCTAATGACCACAAATGAGACATTATTTTTATGACTTTTCTCCTTTTGAATTATTCCTTGGATTATGTTTTGATGAATATTTGACTAGTTTCTTGCCATTCTATTGATGATAAGCTAGCACATGTTCTTTTTGGTTATTGTGAGTATTGAAATACTCTTCCTATTACAACATATTTACCAATTTTTCAAAACTTGGTTTATGTTCTGTGATAGTCAAAGTGGTAAAAAAATCTTGTATAATGGTGGAAATGCTATCAAGATAATAGGTACAAGAGAGTCATCTAAAACTATCTCAACTAAGGATTGAAGTGATTCCTTCAATGTTGCAACATGTCTTAAAAAGGCCTCCACTATTTCTCCTGACATCAATTTAAGATAGTGGAAATGAATTTGTAGATTTTAAATATTTCTCTCATTTTTTTCTTGATATATAGTTTAGATATTTTCCCAAGCTTTTTTTAGTTATCCTAGTTTCACAGATGTGTGGTTGGACTTCATTTGATACTACAAACATGATTATCAACTTAGCCTTTTGGTTGGATTTGTCAAACTTAAATTATTGATCAACATTTTTTGCATGTCAAATATATGAGCCATCTACTAAAAAGCAAATTTGTTAAAATTCTAGTTGAGTTCTAGGCTTTATATTCCAAGTAAAATAGTTTTCACCTTTGAAGAGTTATGAATATGATATAAAGAATTTTAGATCCTGTGCAACCATTATAAAGACTATGAGTGATGGATTCATTCCTTATAACTTTAGGTATATAGTTTTCCATTTCAATATACCATTAGACTGATATACTAGAACTTTGTTTATACACACCCTTCCTTTATACCCCTTGGTATGGGGAAGAAACTCAACCTTTCTATATACCCATCAGTATGGGAAAGATGTGTGAATGCACGAGAAAGAATTTGATACTTGGTACCTATATAGTACTAAAAGGGGTTCATCTAATAAATAGTACATACTTAGATAGAACTCATCATACATGCATGAAACTTCACTATATACTTAGAAATTCTACTTGTTAGGATTTATGCCTTTCAATTGTAGTAAATGATTAATTTAAGAGAAGGCTATGAGTGTATGTGCCTTATTTATCCCCAATGATTTAAAGGGTATATACCTAGGTGTCACTATTATAACTATTTAGGTTTTGTATGTATTAACTCAGTCATGATGGCATTACCTATAAACATGAGTTAGAGGCATAACTATGATCAAACATTATGATTAGTTTTTTAAAAACTCATGATTTTGTGCAATACAATGAAAATTACACTTGCTTACAAGATAATATAAAAATGAAATTTAAAATATGTGCATAAATAGATTCACACTATTTTTCACAAAACATAAAATTTTGTGTTTACACCTTTTTGGACTCTTTTAGCAATTTTTATTTTATTTTTTTTAATTTTGCCTTTTCTTTCTTTTTAATAAAATTTTTTGCAAAAAAAAATCAAATATGAGATTATTTGCTAACTTAGTTAGCTGTAACTAAGTTTAGTAGGCTTGCTAAGGTTGGAGGGGATGCTAAAATTTCTACCAAAATTTTACCTTTTTGGGATTTGAACTTCCCACCTCCACTCTATTAAAGGATATACCCACCAACTCGCCTATGTATCATGACAAGTCTTAATAAGACAAAAATTATATTTGAATGCTAAAAAATTATAATGTTGAATAAAAACTACTCCCTATCCAATACCATAGGTTTGCCAAATGAGTGGTATTACATGTAATTTGTAGTAAAGGATTATTTTTTAAGGTATTTTTGAGAATTAATAGGTGGTTTTGAGAAAATTTTCAGAAAAGAATGATTTAGATGGAATTTTTGAGGAGGTAAAGAGTTTTTTTAAACAATTAAAAGTTGATTTGGATCCTATGTTCAATTCTAAATCTCATAAAGTGATCAAGTATCATTTATAAAAATAAATAAATGACCACCTGATTTACAATACTTCACTTTTCTTGAAAATAATTTGTCCAAGGTAACATATCAACTAAAATGGGAAATGTGAGGCCAAGATCACCTTGTTTTTAGGTCAACACCTCATTTCAAAATAATGATGCCTTAATAAGAATACACCCAATGTTTGTTGAAATGTACCTCAAATGTAAAATATTGATTCCTCGGGTATGTTAAAGGAATAATTATAATGCCCCAACTCTACACTCCAATAAGAGGTGAATCAGATTAAATTTATAATAAAAAACTAATTTAACTTATAAACTTAGCCTGACATCCTAGGTGTTCAAAACCTTTAAGTAGATTATCTAGACTCCATGCCACTTTTGTTAAATTATCTCACAAGAGATTGCAGTAGCTTGAAAACAATTTCCAATAGCATGTCATTTATATATGGATTGTAGACTTAGGTTCATAATTTTTTTAAAGTTCTCAAGCTTCTCCTAGGTTCTTCCTTCAATTTCACAAGTTTAGAGGCATCCACAACTTATTCAAATGTGTGGGAGTACATGGTATTCTCCTCACAGGGTTGGAGATCATTCAAAAGCATTAATACCAGATCTTGAGGAATAAAAAAATGACTGATATTCCAACAAAAAGATCATTACAAAGCTTCATATTTATACAATTAAATAGGTTCATAATAGTCCTTATGTAATAGGGAGAACAATATCAATCCAAACAAATAATCTCCTAAATATTACATGGGAGTTACAATATTCTCACATTAAAAGATATTGAGATTTACTAACCCAAATTAATCTACCTAAGATTCTCTATGGTGAGTAATATTAATTTACTCACATGTAAACTAATTACAATCTACTATGAGTAATAAAAGATTACTCATTTATTTAACTATTGAAGCATTTTAACCCAAGAATTATCATCAATTACATAGAATGAAAGTGAGAGAAAAATAAGAATGCATAAAATTAAGTTACTCTCAAGAGAGAACCATATTGACAAGAGTTTTTAAAGTGGAAAAATAAATGTATCAGATAAAAAACCATGTGATCTTATTAGAATGATTGTAACAAAAATATCTACAAGTATAATATTAACTCAAGAGCACAAGAGGGGAATAGAGAGAGATATATGAATCTTAGTTAGGAAAAGAGGAGAGGAAGGGATCTTTTATAAAGATAGAGGAGGAAAATGGGAGTTTAATAGAATCTAATTATGACCTAATAATCTCCCTAAGTATGTGTCACTTGTGTCCTAATCCCTTACAAAGTTAAGGGAGGTGTGTTGTTAAGAACCCATATGCTACAATATGGAAAATTAGACAAATACTAATTATATTAAATCTATGTTCCTTTTATGGAAGGAACCACTCCAAATCATGGGCCACTTCAATGGGGATACCTCATTTGATCTAGGATCAATTACAAATAACTCTTTGATTCCCTATAACATCATATGCCCCTATAATTATACTATATTTTACCTACCCCACTCCATAATCTAATGTATGTGGGATTATTCACTATACTATTATAACCCTCTAGGTCATTACATTGAATCCTCCTTAAATATATTTTTACCTCAAAACATGACAAGAAATAAGAGGAAGACTAAATGAAAGCCAAACTAAAAATAGGTTGAATACTACATGGAAGCTCTGTCATGCATTCATTTCTCCTTCTACTTCTTTCATCAATGTTGGGATATGAACATGGACATGAATAGTGTAAATAAAAGTATTATAACATGAGATGGAAGTACATAGAGAGATCTATATGAAATAACCTTAATGGAAGATAAGTTAGTTGGGAGGTTCAAGTCTATCATTGAGATTTGAAGTGTGACAATCATATACTCAAATCTAGAACAAGGGAACACAAAATAGTTATCCAATTGAGGGTATATCTATCCCCCTTAGCATTATTTTATCGAGGGAGGTGGAGCCTTTATTCCCTAATTGAGATCTATGAATTTTAGTTTGGGATCATCTGGGGTCTACTTGAGCATGGTGGTTGCCTAAATGGATTCAGTAGAGGAGTGCTTAGATACTTTTGGTGCTTGTTGTAGTGCTTTTATGGTCTACGGGGGCATTGTTTGGAGATGTTACCAGTTGATGTGGTCCTCAGTGAGCTTGGATAATCCCATAACTTCCATCATTGTGTGAGTACTAAACATTTCGACTTCATGTTGAATTGTATCATTAATAAAATTGATAAAGTAACATGGGAAGAAGGCATCAAAGAATCCTATAGTCTAGTTGGTGAGTGCTTCAAATGTTGCTTGATATTCTTGGTTGGTCTATGTTTGATGAATTTGAGTCAAGGCCACAATGAAATTACCTCTAGATAAAATCAAATTCCCCATGATTACAATCAAATGGGCATCAACTTCAACTATAATTGTGTCCTTTATGATATGATAAATATTTCAATTTTTTTTGACACAGACATAATACAAGACAACTAAATGATAACTATTATGAACAATGACTTTAAAATAAAAAATAATGTGACACACAATAACATCACCTTTATAACTAATTTTTTTAAAATGGATATAAACTAAAACATAATGGGGTGGAAGATAAATGGTTCTTGAAAACACATAGACCACATAAAAATAATGAACTAATCATAACGTAAAAGAGTAACCTAAGGATTACCTATATGAAAATAAATAGGATCACATGTTTTTGTTATCCACTTGATTATATTATATATTATATGGGGGATAAATTTTTATGTTAGTTTATTATTCTAAGCCACAATAACTTGAAGTAATAAACAAATAATTATTCAATATGATAAAAGAAACATGGTATAAAGGCATACTAAATAAAAATAACATAAAATAAAAAATAAAAATAATATAATAAAAAACCTAACCAAATACCATTCATGACTTCAAAAACTATGATGTTGAGGAAACTGTGGCTGGAAAATGATGGGCATAGGCTGGATAAGAATACTTGGGCAGATATGGTGAGAGACTTAGGATTTGTAGATGCCACCATGAGAAGAGTTTTGTTAGAGGAATGACACTGTTAGTTGGGAGATCTAGTCGAGAAGCTGAGCCAAGTCACCAAATAGAGAGAACACAACTAGAAGTGCTAAGAAAGTTTTTGAAGATGTATTAGGAGTATACTATAGTAAGTCAAGTCAAAATAATCCATATCTAAGTCTCCTTAGGTGAATGGATTGACAAAAGAGAGAGCAGATCGAGGGTGAGATGTTGAGATGAGCATTGAAGGAGAAAGGGATCCAAGCTAATGCAAATCCCATTAATGTAAAAGTTAGATGTATGACAACACTAGAATGGAAAAAATCATCTATGCAATCCTAAGAAAGGTGTTGGAGGATCAACAGGACCAATCATAACAAAATTCATAAAGGCAAAATTGAGTGTTGAAGTGGAATTTATGCTTATAGGAGAGAGAAAATGTGTTGAAGTAGATTGAAAGTCAAGCCAAATAGGTGTCTTTCATGGTATACCAATATAGAACCAAAATAATACAAATAATAAGATAGATTTGAAATATTTTTGTGTTGGTTTTGATGCAATGAAGACTAGATCTATAAATTTGAAGCACTATGTTGAGATGTATACCAAGAAGATGGACAATCCATAGTAGCAATGGTGTTGTCAGATATGTAATAAGACTACAAACTAGAAGACTACCAACACATTATACTACAAACTAGAACATAAATTTTGTTTTGGTGTTGATATGTAGATAAAATTACATGCATAGGTACAACATAACCACTTAGCTAGATTTCATAAATAATAACTCAATGTTGAGAGACCACATAAATAATAATCTAAAAAAATCATAATACTTTAAATTATTGTAAATTATAGAAAAAGTCTCTCTCTAATTTCACTACAATGGAAAAAAATCTGCCCGAGAAAGTGCTCTAATACCAATGTTACAAACCCGTATACTACAATATGGAAAATTAGACAAATACTAACTATATTAAATATATGTTCCTTTTGTGGAAGGAACCACTCTAAATTTTAGGCCACTCTGAGGGGTCTACCTCCTTTGAGCTAGGATCAATTACAAACAACTCTTTAATACGCTATAACATCATATGCCCCTATACTTATACTATTTCTTACCTACCCCACTCCATGTTCTAATGTATGTGGGATTATTAAATATATTATCATACCCCTATAGTTACATTACATGTGTGCTATGTGGGATAAATATTTACTCATTTATGTAACTCCCAATTCTTAAGAGAGAACAAAGAGGTGAGTCACACCTCATGAAATTTGGATTTATGTGAATTAATAATTCGCATAAATATAAATTCCTAACACACAAAAATTTAACTTAAGATAAAATAATTTATCATAAATAAAGTGTAATTTTAACACTCCCCCTTAAAATTTATTTAGGGTTTTACAAAAAAACAAGGGAGAAAATTACACTAACTCACTCCCTTGATGAGAACTTCCTTTAATCCTAACTTGTTACAAAAGAAAACGAGCTTGTATTTACATAAAGTCTTAGTGAAGATATCAAAAATTTGTGTTGGAGGTTTGTAAATTATGTATCCAAGGTAACCAAATATGTTCATGAGGTGTCATGTGTGCTATAATGACAATGACAAAGTGTGCTTCAATGTTCTTGCATAGTTCTACAGTGTCTGACTTAGATAGGTAGATGGTGGATAATATTAATGGTATATACATGTTTTAGAGACCCTATGGGGTGTTATTAGTGTTTATAATGCTTATTGAAGCAAAAATAATTCATGAGATAAGTCTTATGAGTGTATAGGTTCAAGTAGTCATATTGATAGATAAGACTAAGTGAGTAGATTGATGACATCATATTTCACAAATGTGAAGGTTTCAAGAGTATTTTGATACATGAATGGATTACCCTATGAGATTTAATCATGTGGTTAAAATTTAAGGTCTAGACATGGCATGTATAAAAATTTATTATGGTGCAAATTTGGCTTGTCAAACATAGTTTACTAAGTTCTTATACATTGCCAAATTTGTGATATGGAAGATCTATAATGAGCATTCAATTAGATCAAGGATCTAACAATGATCGATTAATATAAATAGATAAGGATCTAAAAAAGTATGTGATTTTATCAATTATTGATCTAATGGTGCATATAAAGTCAATATTTCAAAGGATGTTCAGAAGGCACATGGGGCTATCAAGTGGCAAAAGTTCATTGGAGTCGAATAGTCAATGTGCTCAAAAGGCACGCGATGGTGCCAAGTGTCTTAACTATGGAAGCATAGATCAATGATCACCACTAAATATTAAATATTTAAATAATAGGATAATTATAATTAAATCAATGTAAAATAATTAATCAAGTTGTGTGAGTAAATGTAATGAAGACATGAGTCTGTAATATTTGTATTTACCAGTGACCGTTGGTTTTTTAAATTAACAAAGGAAAACCTAGTGCTATGTATTTTGATAATATGTTTTGATATAAGAATAATTTATTGATGGAGTAAAAAAAAATTAAATGAATTTAATATGTATCCAAAAAGTATAATTATAATATTTGAATATTTATACAGTTGTAAATATTGTGATCCAAAGTTAACTATGTGTGTGACCATGTTCTGCAAGTGACCCAAGAAGGATAATTGAGTTGTTATTGATAGTATTTTGATGTTTAAAGATGAAAAAAATATTTTATAGTATTTTAAACTCCATTAAATGTGTGTGTGTGTGTGTGTGTGTGTGTGTGTGTGTGTGTGTGTGTGTGTGTGTGTGTGTGTGTGTGTGTGTGTGTATTTGAGGTTTGACCAATCCATATTAAATTTGAAAAAAGGCTTAGAAGTTAACTATGTTTATTAAATGCACTAATTATTTAGTGATCATCTTGTAAAGGTAAGTTGAAGATATTCTAAGTATATTTGAGGAAGAAAATAAGTATGGAGACTTTATATAAGTCTAAAATATTTATGATGAGATATTTTTGGTCATGATTTGTCCCTGATCGGTTATGGAGAATCAAAATAACTTGATTGTATTTTGACTATATATGACTAGTCTAACTGGTGATTTTGAGAGAGTTGATTTGAGTGCTTAAAACTTGTGTTGAAGTGTCTAAGGCACATGGAAGTGTTATAAATTTACTAAATGATTAAACCTTATGATCTAATAATATGGATATGTGAAATACTTGAGTGCTTTTTAAAAAAGTTTGAGACCATGGTTTTTGTGTATGAAGGCCTAAAGAATGAGGAGACCTAATTGGCAGGTTCAAGTGCTCAGTTGGTTTTCTAGGTGGCATGGACCCATATTAGAGTGATAAAGGGGATAATATAGATATTTTTGATGTTTTTTAATCATTGGTAAAGGATTAAGGTGGTCTAAGTACTCTCAAATGTAACATGTGAGTATGAAGGCCTAATTGTTTTATGTCTCACCAAGACCTAATGGTGGTTTGGGGATAATGAGGTAATGGTTGACATAAGGAGTGTGTGGTTATTCCATATAACATGTATTATAACCTATTTCAAAGTTAGAACAAATAAGTAAATCATTTTGGCTGACCAAGATGGGTTAAAGGAAAAGAGTGGTATAAGTACAAGGTCTAATTGGACTAATTGTGCTAGTTGTGAGAATGTGGATACAAGAGGAGAAAAAAATTTGAGAGAGAAGGTACACGTAATTAAGGACCATTATAGAGTGAGGAGTAACAGTCATGATTATCTGATAAATTTGATGTAGGAGGACACACATGTCATTGGACCTAATGAGCCTAGATGAGGCAATTTGAGCAAGTTAGCCGTAGAGGCAGTTTAAGAGAGAAGAGTGAAAAAAAAGGTGATAATCATTATTTTAAGAGTATAAATAGGTTTTCAAGGTGAGATTTTCAAGGTAGATGAGTGGGTTCTTGGTTACCTATGGGTTTGGTTCCTCCTTGCAAGGTAAATCTTGATAAAGGTCTAATTGTTGTGGGTGTTCAGCTAGATAGGGGTAGTAGCTCCTTATGGGATTGGTGTTCATTGATTAGTTGGTGTTGGTATAAATATTGGATCTTGTTTTATAGGAATATAGTCCATATTATAAGTTTTAGTGATTTTTATCTCTTAATATTGCTTTCCACATACATCATGTGTTATGTGCTTGATCTTGATATATCTTCCTTGTTCATTGTGATAGTTAATTTGTATTCATCATGATTGTATGCGATAAATGTTTAAGATTTGGGAATTGAAATGGATTAGCTTGCATCATTTATTCAATACCCCACTCTAAATTATTGTACCTCTAATAATTTTTATCAAAGTAGGACCTTCTATGCAAGTTTAACCACTTAAAGGTGATCCAAGGTACAAAATGGATGAAAAGATCATCATGTTTGATGAATAAGTTTTCCATGATAGTGAGGAAGAATATTTTATTTTTAAATCTAAGCTCAAGAGTGCACTTGGTGAAATGAAAGAGAAAAATAAGAGGAATCATAAAATTAATAATATGAATAAAGGTCTTGAAGCACAAGTTAGGTCTCTTGAGGGGAGTTTGTTAGGTAAGTCCATAAGAGAGGAAAAATGAGAATCAAGAATTGAACAAGTATATGTAAAATAAATCATATAGATTGAAAGATGACATGAAAAAAGAAGCTAAATAGGATAATAAGACCATCAAAGACTATATAATTCAATTAGAGGTTGCAAGTTTAAGCATGAGAGCTAAAGAAGATGAATGTGTTCAATTGAAGGTTAATCTTGTTTCCTTGAAGGATGAGCATTAAAAGGTCATAGTCGAGATAGACAAGCTTAAAGAAGATCAAAATAAATTAGAACAAGTCAAATAGGATGATATCATGAAATATAAAAAATTAAATTAGTTCAAAGGCAAAATAAAGAAGCCAATTAGATAACCAAATGCTTCAAGGTATGCCAAATATTTTATCATCCATTATTTTTTTATCATCTTGTTGGTCATAGGGAAAAGGACTATGTGAGAGGAAGAAATTAGTCAAAGGAAGATCATAATCATTATCAAATAAAAGTTATGAATGATCTTGTTTATTTTAGATATCATAAAGTCAGTCACATTTCTAGATATTGCAAGAATAGGTTAAATGAGTTCTCAAATCAAAATAAGGTTTATGGAGCTCCTAGTATGCAAGAAAGAGGTCACACATGGTTATGGAGACCTAAGTATGTTAGGAGAGATTAGAATTAGAACATAGATGGTTTTTTTTATTATAGACATAAATGAAAGACAAGAACATTTGTTGTAAACATTTATTGACAAATTTGAGGCAAAGAATGAATTCAAGCATCCATTCAAAGTCAATTAGATGATGAGGTATGACTACAAGCCAAATAAAGGTATAGAGATATGAGAGTCTCCTATGTTGTGGGAATTTTAGTTGCACTATGTTAAAGGGGTGTCTCTCTCTAAGATTCAAGAAGACACTTATCAGCAAGAGGAAGCAAGGTGGATGTTAGTTGAGTTTTTGGTTAATGTTGTAGGACAAGAAAGATATTTTGATATTGTGCTTGATAAGGAGTAATGAGTTTTATGAATCTCCTCCAAGGTGTTGTGATGTAATTATTTAGAAGATACATTCAGGGATAGTGATCCTAAAGTCCAAGTTCTAGTCAAATCTCTAAAGAATGATCTAGTTGGTCAAAGTGGTAAAGAATGAATGTATGTGTGAAAGATCTCTAGGTAGGAAATGAATATATATATAAGTCTAATTAAGGATGGTTAGTTTTCCAAATATTCTATTTCATATAAAATAATTTTGATCTTGTTCTAGTGGGCTCAATGTGTGTTAAGGGCTTTTGGTCTTGAAGATAATAACTTGTCAATTTCTATTTCTTAAATTGATTAATCAAATGTTGAAAAACTAAAGACAAGGTTAATATTGATATAAGTAGAATGTGTTGTCATATTATTGATATCATGAAGAATGTCTCAAAGTTTTGCATATGAGAATTTGTGTATGTCATGGAGTTCATAGTGTTCTAAATATGAGATGGTTCCATGAGAGTGATTTGAAAAGGTTATAAACCATGATGGGTTGTAGAGGATAAAGTGAAATTATTTTGTTGCTATAAGATCCATATGAGAGTTATTCATGTCTAATTTATATGTTTAAATTGACCTAATTCATATATGAGATATTTTGGTGGTTTCATGAGAATTTTTACTAAAGTGTGGAAAGTGTTGAAGAGTTGCTAGTAGAACTAGCTCATTGACAAGACTTGTTGAATATGTCATGATCTAGGTGGAGCATGGATATAAGGGGAGATAACTCGTATAGTTTAAAAGGCTTGAATAACTAAGCATAAGTGAGATGTTTTAGTCATGGTGGAGATAAGAGGAAGTTTGTTATAGATGTAAACTCAAGCATGTTGATATGATGACTTAATCAAACCAAGTTAGGTGTTTTGAAAATGTATTAAATCCGTGTACATAAACAAAGGGGGAGATTTGTAAATGGTTAGCTCATAGGGTCAGAGGACTATGTAGAAGAAATTGAGAGAGAAGGTATGAAGGAAATTATGTTGATTCATCATTATTGGAAATGGTCTAAAGATGATCAAAAGGGTTCCTAATCTTAGGTGACTTATGGGGAGTCCTTAATTTTTTCAAGGTAAGTTCATGTAGTTTCTGATATTCATGTATGTTTTATCTTCATAGAAGCTATGTACGATCAAAGAAGAGTGTAGTATTAAAGCATGTTTGAAGAAGCTTAAGGTAAGAAGATGTATACACAATGTTATGGGGAGTCCTTTTCTATTATTAGTCATTGAAGTCTTTTCAAGTCTATAGGATCAGGTGTTGATCGCACTTTGTCACTATGTCAAAGGGGGGGAAAATGCTTGAAGAGAGAGATAGAGTCTATGTATAAGATTTGTATTGGTTTTGACATCAATGACAAAGGGGAAGATTATTTTATATTTATATATTATGTATCCAAGGTTACCAAATATGTTGAGGAGGTGTCATGTGTGCTATAATTACAATGATAAAGTGTGATTCAATGTGCTTCAATGTTCTTTCATAGTTCTATAGTGTTTGACTTGGATAGATAAATGGTGGATGATATTGATGGTATGGACATGTTATATAGACTTTATGGGTGTTATGAGTGCTTATATTGCTTATGTAAGTGAGATGAATTCATTAGAGTAGTCATATGAGTGTTTAGGTTCAATTAGTCATCTTGATAGATAATACTATGTGATTAGATTGATGATGTCATAATTCACATGTGTGAAGGTTTCAAGAGCATTTTGATACATGGATGGATTCCCCTATGAAAGATGATGATGTGGTTAAAATATTAGATTTAGATATGGCATGTATCAAAATTTATTAAGGTGAAAATTTGGATTCTTAGAAAAAGTTTACTAAGTTCCCATACTTAGCAAAATTTGTGATATCGAAGATCTATGACAAGCGTTCAATCGGATCAAAGATCTAATGGTGAGAGATTAATATAAATAAATAAGAATCTAAAATATCACATGATTTTTTTAGTTAGTGATAAAATTTTTAATATTAATTCAATATGTAAAATTTATGCTCAGAAGGCATGCAAGGCTGCCAAGTGGTGGAAGTTCATTGGAGTCGAATAGTCAATGTGCTAAGAAGGCATGCGAGGGTGCCAAGTGTCTTAATCATAGAAGTGAAGATCAATGATTTAATGTGAGCATTAAATATTTAAATACTAGAATAATTAAAATGATATCAATATATCATAATTGATAAAGTTATGTGAAGACATGATATAAAGACATGTGTCTACAATATTTGCATTTACTAGTGACCGTTGGTATTTGAAATTAATAAAATAAATACCAGTGCTGATTATTTTGATATAAGAATAATTTTAATATGGCTTAAAAATAAAAAATTTAAAATACTTCATGTTACATCTTTAAAATTTAATTTCAATATTTGAATGTTAGTACAGTAATAGATATTGAGTTCTAAATTTGACTGTGTTTGACCATGTTCTACAAGTGACCTAAGAAGGATAATTGAGTTGTTATTGATAGTAATTTGATGTTTCAAGATAAAATAAATATTTTATAGTGTTTAAAACTCAATTAAAACTTGATAAATGTATTTTTGAGGTTGTACCAATCTATATTTAGTATGAACAAAAAGCTTAGAAGTTAACTATGTTTATTGAATGTATTGATAATTTGAGTGACCATCTTGCAAAGGTAAGTTAAAGATATTATGAGTAGAATTGATAAATAAAATGAGTATATAAATGCTATATAAGTCTCAATTTTTTATGATAAGGTATTTTTTGTCATTATTTACCCATAATCAATTATAGAGAGTCAAAATAGCTTGACTATATTTTGACTATAATGACCAGTCTAATTGGTCATTCTAAGAGAGTTGATTTGAGTGCTTAGAGCCTATGTTGAAGTGTATAAATCACATTTAAGTGTTTTATATGTCCTAAAGTGTTTACCCATGTTATATAAACATATTTATATGCAAAATACATGAGTGTTTACTTCAAAAGATTGAGACTATGTTTTTTGTGTATACAGGCCTAAAGAGTGAAGAGACCTAATTAGTAGGTTCAAGTTTTGAGTTGGTGTTTCAAGTGGAATGGAACCATATGATATTTATAAAGTGGATATTAGAGACATATATGATGTTTTAAAATCATTGGTAAAGGATGAATGTGGTCCAAGTAGTCTCACATGTAATGTGTGAGTATGAAGGCCTAATTATTTTAGGTCTCACCAAGACCTAATGGTGGTTTGGGGATAATTGGGTAATGTATGACATAAAGAGTGTGTGGTTATTACATATAAATTTTATGAGTACCTATCTCAAAGTTATAACAAATATGTAAAGTATCTTGGCCGACCAAGATGGGTTAAAGGAAGAGAGTGGTAGAAGTACAAGGTCTAATTAGACTAATTATGCTAGTTGTGAGAATGTGGATTCAAGATAAAGAGAGAACATTTGAAAGAGAATGTATAGGTAATTGAGGACCAAAAAAGAGTGAAGAGTTTAATTCATTATTATTTGATCAAGTCTCTCTAAACTAAGGGATGGGTGTTCCTTGATCAGTTCGTGCTAGTCTAAATGTTGGATCTTGTTTTATAGTAATATAGTCCATATTTAAATTTTAAATGGGTTTTATCCTCTAAAATGGTTTCCCACATACATCATGTTCTATGATCTTGATCTTGATATATATTCATTATTCATTGCAATAGCTAATTTGGATGCATCATGATTGTATGTGTTGAATGTTTAAGAGTTAGGAAATGAATTTGATTATCTTTCATCACTAATTCACCCCCTCTTAGTGATTTTACATATTTTGGATTCAAATATCCAAACATATATTTAATTCATGCACATAGATACAAATTTCAACACACAATAGTATACTACTATATTCTCATTCTATTCTAATTATTTTGAATAATTCATTCCATGAGGTTACATATTTATAGGAATCATATTCCTATATTCTTTCCATTAATTTATCTCACCCTAAAATTATGCAAACCTATTACGATATAATTTTATAACCTATTAACAATATATCTTAACAATAATATAATCTAACTAATACAATATTAATGTATTAACCATACGGTTACTAAAACTAATTAATATTTACCTTTTAGTAAATATCAAACTTACTATTTACCTCTCTATAAATAACTCAAATATACATAATGTAAAAGATAATTCTTAACATTTCCCCCATAGTTTTTACATGGTGCAAAAACATTCACACTCTTAATTACAGTATGCTCACCTCTTGTAGCATTCACTTTTTGGCTCATGACCTTGATAAAGAGATCCTCACTCCTCCCATGGTTTTATAGGTTTACCAAAAACCTTGACATTAATAGGAATCCATCAACTTTTCATCTCTTAGTGGTTTTCTAGATCTCTACCAAAAACCCTTTCAATATCTATGAATTGACTTACATTGGTGCTTTCTATCCTTTCATAATGTTTTCACCTCAGGGAATCATGTTTGAATTTACACACAAATTACAAATATTGAACATGCATATTGTTCTATTATTATTTAACATACACACAATAGAAATGAAAAACACACCACATAAAATGTCACCACATCATTGGTATGGTCCCATCATTGGTGACCAACGAGAGGTTGTTAAAAGACCTCCATCCTTTGTGTATCCTCCAACCTCTAGTCGGTTGCTACTTACTCAAAAAATGATGCCATATAGCTTAGGTGCATCCCATTTTGACTAAAATGGGGTCCCCCCATAATACTAACACATTCAACATTAGGATGTCACATACAAGCAATAGTGCATCCTTTACAACAAAAGTTTTAACTTTGACTATTGACCAATTTTTAACACATAAAATGACTTTGCTCATTTTTATTTTGACTCTTTTGATATAAAAATGACTCTTGATTATTGACATCAATACTTTTATATTTTTTTATGAATATTTAACTATGGACCCTAACAAATAAAGATATTGACACTTTGAATTTTTATAACTTGATGACATAAAATATTTTTACAAAGAACTATACTTTTGACATAAAAAATTGGATCTAGAATATAAAATGTTAAGATTTATATATTATTTGGTCATACCTTTATTACATGGGTGATATGGTTATTGTACATAGAAACAATCTTTTAATCTCTATTTTTGATGATCATAGAGACTATAGGTAGATACGATATTAAACAGGTATGCGATACATAATCAAGAAAAAAATTCAATGGTTATTCCAAATAGGGAGAAATGTTGTCACCAAGGTAAGACCAAATTTGGAACTTAGAGATATTCTTATAAATGCACAATATCTACAAATGATGATCAATGAAAATATATAGGTCTATTACATCTAAATGAAATCATTACATGGACTAGTGGAGCAAGCCATGGCAGATGGTACTGAGTAGATAGGAAGACATGCAAGTTTGTCAGTTCATATTTAAGAGACCAAATGACATTTTCTATTCTAGTCTTTTTGATAGAAAACTTGGATAATTCAACAAGTATTAATCAGTTTTTCATACCTAAAAATAACCAATCCAATTTTAGGCTTGTAAATAGTTCTTTAGAGAATGGTCCAAAGATGACAGAATGTTATGCTTGCATACCAATAAAGATATATTGAACTCATTATTATCTTAGTCACTACTCCAAATGTAGATAGATCTCTGAATGCTTCATTTAAATAACATAAACTAAGTGTAGACATCTAATTCCTAACACCATTTGTGTTGAAATTTTTAATCTTACTTGAATTGTACTCAAATGCACATTTTAGGTCAAAATCATTAAAACACCCTAAATGTTCAAACTCGTCATTTATGAGTGTCAATTTAGGTCAAATTATCCCTAAATAGTGTAATGCATTTTATGTGATACCTAACTTTAATCAATTCATTTTGATTCAAAATGATGATTTCACTTTTTTATGCTATAGATCACTCTTTTTTTCTAATTCATTGGTATACATCACATACCTTTGTTAATTTGTGTTGACAACATCCTAAATGGGATAATAAATCCAATACATCTAACATTTACTTATGATTCCAATCCAATCAAATTTTGAGCTAATAATAGGATATTCTGACCATTTTGATTAATTGAGGGCCAATTTCCAAATAATTACACAAATGTTGATTAACCTTGTTTAAGGGTGATTGATTCAAATCAAGAGCTTAAGTGATTTTCTATGAGAGTTTTTTAATATTTCTTTTTATAAATTGATTTCTATTAACTACATCAGCTAATGATAACATCATATGGGGTAGCATCTATAAGCCATAAATACATAAAATATCAGGATTATGGGTCTCTCATGCCTCATTAAGACCCTCCATACCACTTAAATTCCACTCTATCCCAAATATTTATGAGAGATATTTATGGATTAAATTATATAATTGGATTAATTTATGGCTACACATCTTAATTTTGAGATGGACAGTCATGGTTGATCCTGATCAATCTCAAAAATCTATAACTAGAGAGGCCATGAACATCATTTTTAAGCTTGACTTGTGTAAAGTTATAATGCTAAATTGTCTCCATAATCCTTTACATTTGACCATTGATTTTATTTTCAAGCTTCATTGATAGGCTAGTTTAGTGATTCCAAATCATAATCTTAGGTCTTACAAGGAGTTATTGAGACATTGGAGGAGTTGACCACCATTATTATTGAAGACAAGAGCTCTTGATCAAGGGAAAACATGCTTTTGAGTCGTATTTGTATGATGAATACACTTGGGAAGGTAATATGACATTATTTTATTTCAAGTGTTTCTTATTATTACTTGCAATTCTCACATGAATAGATAGGCTTAATTCAGTTTACTCTTATGTATTTCTCCTTTGATTTATTGGAGTAATGTTTGACTATTGTGTTAGGTAATCCTCTCTACATTTTGGCATGCC
Source organism: Torreya grandis (assembly GCA_037957365.1). Classification (NCBI taxonomy): domain Eukaryota; kingdom Viridiplantae; phylum Streptophyta; class Pinopsida; order Cupressales; family Taxaceae; genus Torreya; species Torreya grandis. The sequence continues at coordinate 116,252 of JARHVA010004284.1, read as the reverse complement.
TGATGGGACCGCATCTAACAAATTTGGTCTTAAATATCTTTCAAGCAACTCACTAATCATTTCCATATAGGATCTTGGAGCGAGAAGGCCAAAAGAGTGAAATTTTATGTTGAAATTCCTTTTTTCTGATAACAATGTTTTTATTCATAGAAGCCTTAGTTTTTGTCTCTATTACAATATCACTACTCACATAGTAGCAATTTTCTAGACCTTGGTAGTGATATCATCATCCTGAGTAGTGATATCATCATTTCATGTAGTGATTTCATCATTTTGGGTAGTGATATCATATTTTTGGCTAACAATTTCATTTAAAATAATGATTTTGTTGAAAAATGGTGATATCATTCCAAAAAAGTGATATCATGCCAGAACAGTGATATTATCATTCTATGTAGTGATTTTGCCATCTGAATAATTATTTTATATTTGATGTGTTTTATGTCTAAACTAATCTATAACAGTGATATTGTTGTTTGGTAATTGTAATTTTATAGGAAAATAGTGATATTTACTGTGTAACAGTGGGATTGTAATAGAGATTTGAAATTTTTAATGTTGTTTTCTCAAACTCTTAAGTGCTTCAAAGTAGGCCCTTATAATTGTGTTTTTTGTAGGTTGAGGGGATAGTTTAGAAGTTATTTTGATTGATTTTGACTAACCAAACACACTTTCATTTGGGTTTAAAAAAAACATGCTATGTTTTTATACATTTGGTATCTGGTGCCTAAAATGAACATATCATGTTAAATCTTAGAAACATTTCAAGTTTAATACTTAAACCCAATCTTAAGTCTTGAAATTTTTCAAAATTGGTACATTAAAATTTAATCTAAGTCTTTAATGCTTCAATCTTTGGGATTAAAATGAACTTAGGTTTTTCGTTTGCTTCATGTGGTCATTTTGTACAATATTTTCCATTTTAGCACTTAAAAGCAAGGGGTCAAAAGAACATCACCAAATCTTTGATTTGATGCTTAAAATTGAATTCACTTATCAAATTTTTATTCAATGGTTGTTAATTATAAATTTATTGGTAAAAATAGGGACATTATGTGTATGCTCTTCCATCTATCCCCTTTAGGAAACTTTTCTAATCAAAAGTATCATCTTTATTGCAAACATGCCTAGTCTAAGGCTTAGAAAGAATGTCATCTAAATCACTCCCCAAAAACTTTCAATAGTTTGGGTGATCTTGAAAATGACCCTAAAGTCTTTCTAGTATGTCTTTTATTTCATGTAAAATTGGTTTGTGAGGGAGATTTCATCACCTCCTGCAAGTCCTATAGGGAAGCTTTGACTTGGGATTTCACCTCCTAGCACTGACTTCAACCACTCCCACTAGTATTAGAGGTTTGATTAGTTAAACCAATTTTTAGTGTTGGAGTTTCACATAAGATGTATCTACACTTTGGACATCACACTACATTGAGTAAGTGATAGATGTAGTGGTTGTAAAAAAGACTAGTCCTTTTTGTAATAATCCAAGTGCCACAGACACCCATTTATGTGCTTTTATTTTGCATCATGACATGAAAGTCATTGTGTAATTGTTCCCTTTATAAATGTTAATAAATTTTTTGGTTTAGTTAACCCCACTTGACCATACCTTTTCAGTTTAGACTTAAGATGATTGGTTTTTGTTAGTAGCTTACTTGGTCTTGATTTGTGTCTAAAACTAATTTTTAATTCAATGAACTTAACCAAAACACATTTTCCTCAAAAATTTTGAGCAAGGGAGGCATTACATTGTCTAATTGGAAAATTTATCTTTTCCTTATTCAAATTGTTATCGATGCCCAGATTAAGGTGTCTATACTAAGACTAACTACAAAATCACTTATCCATATATATATGTATGTATGTATGTATGTATGTATGTATGTATGTATATATATATATATATATATATATATATATATATATATATATATATATATATATATATATATATATATATATATATATATATATATATATCCAAGTTAAAACACACACACACACACACACACACACACACACACACACACACACACACATATATATATATATATATATATATATATATATATATATATATATATTGGTAAACTTTTTAACATGACTAGTGGTGCTGGCTAGACATGCCTAATACCGGTACCATGGGGCTGGGGGAGACTAGAACATGAGACCAACAGAGCCACAATGGAAATACTTAGCCAACCCAGTTAGGGCCCTCACCCTAAAAGTTAAAGCATAATTAACACCACTAATAAAATGAGTTTTCATAGGGCCTAAAATATCACTATAAACTAAATGAAACTTTTAAATAACATTCCAAGAGTGATTTTTAGGGAAAGATTCTCTATGAATTTTACTATCCATACAACCATTAAAAGTAGAAGTAGTGGTAGAAATATCAAGCAAACCTTGTACTATATTAAGTTTGTTCATTAGTTAAATAGTTTGGTAATTGATATATCCTAATATTTTGTGTCATAAGTTATCATCATTATAAACAATTAAATCATGAGAAGATAAGGGAGAAGAGAATCTAGTAAATTTGAAGAAATTATCATTTTCTAGAAAAGTAGTAGCAATTACATGAAAATTTTACATAATATATTTAACATAACAATTATCATTAATAAATTATACCTTATAGTGTTGTTTGAATAATTGAGGTACATAAATTAAATTCAATTTCAAATCAATAACAAGCAAGACATCATGCAATTCACCATTATGGATTTAAACATTTCCTAGGGCTTCAACATTGCAGGAAGCATAATTTATAAGATGTAAATGATTGTTAGAAATATCTATTTTTAAATAAGTAAAAAAATTATCATTATATGTCATATTTTGAGTATCACCATAATCAACATTTTTTTCAATAAGAGAAGCATGCAAAGTACAAGTAAAAGTAGCTCTAGTATTAGACTTTCATTTTACTTGAGTCTTATTATTACTAGTATTAGAATTATTTTTGAATTTAACATTCGCACTTTTGATATCATTTTTTATTTTAAAGAAGTTATCTTCATCGTGAGTTTTTTTTCATAATAATTACACTCTAACTTTTTCTTAAGTTTAGAGTTGGATTTTTTATCTTTCTTTTCATGTGTATTATTGGACTTAGCATATTATTTTTCATTATTATGTTGATGTTTAAAAATAAAATCATGTTCATTATTACTAAGACTAACAAATTGAATAAACTTTGGTTCTTCTTTATGAAACAAAGTATAAAATAATTTAAATATCAACATAGTAGATAGAGTGGCAAAAGTTAGTTGTGAATGAATATTAGTAATAAATTTCTAAAAAGGTCAAGACAAACACTTTTTCATGATAATATAAATCAAATTCAAATTATAATGTTTAAATCCTAAACCTTCTAGTTGAGAATGCAAATAATTAGCTTTAATAAATAAAGCATCCATACTTTTGAAATTATTGTAGTTTAAATCAGATAATAGATCCTGAATTTGAATTTTATGAGATTCATTCACAACATCATAAATAGATTTAAGTTTAGACTAAGCAGTGGAGGCAAGAGAGTAACCATCAATGTGGACATGCACTTCTGGGGTCATGGCCATGCCAATCAATCATAAGGCCTCATCAATTTTATCTTGCTATTTTTCTTGAATTTTAGGAGGGGTAGTCTTTGTATCTGATTTGGGATCTATTTCATCTATTATGTGCATCAAATGTTTAAAAATGAATGTATATTACATATGAAATTTTCATAAATGGTAATTTTTGGATGTGAGTTTAAATTTTGGAAATAACTAAGTCATTATTTTTTTAAAGATTACCCAATAATCAGAAAGTAAATAGGCCAAAAATAACTTAGACAATAAAATCCATAAGAGGGGTAAGAAACCAAGGAAACAAATTTTCCTAAATGCAAAAGAGATATAAATAAATAAATAAATAAATAAGAGCCAAAAGAAGGATAGAGAATTGCAAATAAAAATTTTCCAAGTTGATACGAAAAAGATAATACCAACTAAAAAGGTATAATTTGATTTAAAGTTTAAATGAATTTTTTTAATATATATTTTAAAAATACTAAATAGTTAATTACTTGTTTTGAAAAATACTTTGATAATTTAAATAAAATACTGAGTGCCCTTACATATATTTTGTATAAAGGTAATAAAATGCTTTTTTTTCTCTTGACAAACTAAATGCAACAAAATGAAAGAGATTGAAGTTTTTTTTTAAAAGTGAGTTGCATTTAGTTAATTTAGAATAAATAAGAAAGACTTAAATGTCTTTTGGGTTTTTTTAAAAAAATATATGAAGAGTTAAGTTGTTTTAAAAAAAAATTGAAAGTCTAAAAAACACTTTATATCCACTAAGTCACCATGTTTGATAGTAACACAAGAGAAAAAAAAATTAAAAAATTACTTGAGTTTAAAAAAAGTGGCTGAGAGAAAAATAATATTATATTACTTAAGACATCTTATTCATAGTAGGTGTACAACCAAAAGGATAATTAAGTTTAAATGAATATGAAAAAAGGGTGACACCTTAAACAAAGAGTAAGGTGATTTTGATAAGTAAATATCAATATATGATCAAACCACTAGATGCATTAACAAAAAAATTATATTACAAGGGAAATCATATTGAATTATCTTAAATAACTTTGAAGGGAAAAAATAATACATAACTAAAGACAAATATGCAATGATAAATATGATCGAGATAAACAAGTTAAAAAATTAAAGATTTATATAATAGATGCCACAAGAGACTATTAAATTAATGACTTACAAGATGGAAACTAATTCCTCTCAAACACCAAGAATATGCCATAGAGGTTGACACAGAGGCATTGGTTGTTTTTTGAAAATGATTACAAATTTTGTTTTGAAATATAATACACCCAACTAGAGTACCAAACAAACCAAAATGAAAAGTAATATTATACTATGGCATATGCAGATCCTTAACTAATTGTTTCTTGTTGAATAAAATCCTTACACATATCTATGGAAGAGATTAAAAAGTGAAATGTAGAGGCTAAGAATTAAAACATAGATACTACAAAGTAAAATGTAGAAGCTATGAAATCAAATGATGTAATAAATAAAAACATACATATGGCCTGTAATTGCTTAGAAAAGTGTAAGAATTTTAGGTAGAAAAATAACAAGTGAAAACTTCATAATGTCTTGACCTAGAAGAGGTGTCTAACTCTCTTTTCAAATAGATCACACAAAATACATTCCAAAACTCTTGGAATGAAAATTATCTTAAATAAATATTATTTATAGAGAACTTAATAAAAAAATATGATTTAAAAAAAACTAAAGGGTTAAACTTTTTTTTTGTAAATTTCAAAGTTTGAAAGTGTCTAAAAATCTGAAATAAAAAGTATGAAACTAATATAATTAAATAAGGAGAAAATAATGGATTTAAATAAGTATCAAGGATTGGAGCCCTTGGAAAAATATCTAAGTAAGCTCCTTAAATTTTGCATACTTTTAAAAAACATCATTACGATGACTATAGCTCTGATACCCTAAAGGAATTTAACCCAAGAATTAACATTAGTGACATAACAAGAAAGTGAGAGAAAAACAAGAATGAACCAAACTAAGTTAATTCTCAAGAGCAAACCATAGTGATAATAGTTTTTAAAGTGGGAAATTGAATGTATCAGGAAAAAACCCATGTGATAATATTAGAAGGCTTGAAAAAAAATTATAAGTACAAGAGAAGAATAGAGACAGTTATATGATTCTTATTAAGAAAAATAAGAGAAGAAGGGCTATTTTATAGATATAGATGAGGAAAATGGGAGTTACATAGAATCCCTTTATGACCTTTCAATCCCTCTAAGTGTGTGTCAGTTGTGTCATACTCCCTTACAAAGAGAAGGGAAGTGTGTGCCATGTGGGGAAATTATTTACTTATGCAATTAAATACCAAATCCTAAGGGAAAAAAAAGAGTTGAGTGACACATCATGGAATCTGGTTTTATGTGAATTAATAATTCACATAAAAATAAAATCCTCATACATGGAAAAGAAACATAGGATAAAAAAATATCCTAAATAAAGGGTAATTCTAACAATTATGGTGAATTAATCACCCCAATATTTAAAAATATGCCTCCTAATTAAATAATGAGTGTCATATGTGGTATTATTAACCCCCAAATAATAGATTTAGTGGAGTCATAATTAAGGTTAACATTGTTTACCTTTAGGGGATATATTTATGAGTGAATATAAGGTGTAGATATGGGATTATTTTTATCACTCATATTTGCTAACCTATTCATTTAAAATTTTGATTTCAAAACACTCAAATCATTCCCAGCAAAAATAGAGTGGTCGTACATGTTTGTTAATGACACCAATGAAAACTTATCCTATAGATATGATGAACTTGATAAATTCCTTGCATATTTAAATGGGAATCAGAGCAGATTTGGTTCACTATGGAAAAAGAAGAAACTGACAACTTACCTTTCCTTGATGTCCTTATCTCAAAATTAAAAATGGCATTATGTCTCTTAAAGTGTATAGGAAAAATACCCACACAAATATTTATCTAAAAATTAGGTTTAACCATCACACTTGCCAAAAATATGTTGTCCTTTAATCATGGCCAAATAGCACTATCAGATAGTAATTATGGTAAATTATAAACTTTTGAGGTCTACTTGATGGAGTGAAAGGAAAGGAGGTTCTAAAAAGTGTCCTAAATCCTCTGTAACACATATCTATGAGAAAATACAAGCCATTTAGGTGACAAATGTGAGGATAGACCTAGGGGACTAGTGATGAATGATTGTATGTAGTGAATGACAAGTGACAAGGATGAATACATCAATTAAGGATGCATACATGATCTATTCTAAACTAATTTACACCTTATCATGATAGGTCATATGTGTCAATGACCCCTATGAAAGTTATTGACAATCAAGTGAACCCCTCACCACTATGAAGGCAGTTTCAAGGCAAGATTATAAAAAGTCTACGCCAACTTGAGGAAGGTGATCTGTTTCATAATGACACATGTTCCTGAAAAATTCATGACTTATTTTCCAACTGATTATCTTAAATTATAATTGGATCTCATAGTTTTACACTTGGTCTTTTGACCCTTGAGCTTCACTTATTATCTTTCCTCTTCTAAGTTATATATATTCAAGACTTTTTGACTTTGTAATGGATCCACAATTGGTATGGTGAAGCCATGATAGATTTGACACCTCATTTGACTTTGAATAAAGTTTTTTGAATTTGATTCATTGTTTTCAATCTCTTAATCAAGTTTGTTAATTGGTTTGTGTAGTTGATAAGTGATGAATATGCTCTCCTTACATCCATTTTTTCTCTTACATTTTTGTGTGAGTGATATCTCTTCTAACAGGTTTCATAAAGTGTATTATTTGTTAAGTGTGTCTTGAAGTGTGAGAGGGAATAGTAGTGTCTTGTATCAAAACTTATTTTCACCCACCTATATATATTCATAATAATCTACCTCTACGATAAATACTTATTCTAGAAGGATATAGAGTTGAAGTTAGTTTCAGTAGCCTTATTTCTTAAGTGTAGATCCAAGTGTGTTGTGTGGAGTTATCTTGGTGTTTGAAATCATTATAATAGGTTTATTTTATGTCTCATTCTTCCCTTTTCACCCCCAATAGTGATTATTTTAGTGTAATGTGAGCGTAAGAGATAAATAAATGGAGCTAACCCTTTCAAACATAGAGATATATCTCATGTAGTGGCTTGTCTATGAGGCGAGATAGTTCCATGTTATTCTAAAATTGAGAATGTTTCCTCAATTTATTTAGGGTGACATTTTAGGCTATAATAGTCACATAACCAATGCCACACCTTATTGATAAATTAAAAAAAATCCTAAACTAAATTATTTGTATACACCTTATTAAAAAAAATGGAAACATCACTTAAGATGGTAAGGGTGAAGCCAATTTCCTTTGAAATGACTTGGAAGAAACTAGCCATCTAACCTCTTCAACTTGCATGTGCTTATTTGAATAATACTATTAATAATAAATAGACTCTCCCAATGAATGCATAGTTTTATTGAATGTCATGTGAACTTGAAGTCATAAACCAATACCTTCATACCTGAAGAAAAATCCTTATTATTAATATTTCTATCATGTTAGGACTTCTATTTACATTTATCCACTCCTTGACTCTAATGTGCTAGAAATTGGGTTTCATCCAAGATTTTTTTTAAGTATTACTCATCATCCAATCGACCAACTTGTATAATATGTACATAAAATACAAGAAGCTCAACTTGGAGAATAGCTTTGACACCAAAGACAATATTAAATGGATTACTCTTGTTCAACCATTTATATGTGGTTTGATATGCCCATAATACTATAGAAACATGATCATCCAAGTTAGTGTGACCAATATTACAAATATTTGTAAATTCATGACCCAATATGATATTGAACACTTCAATTATACTATCGACTCAAGGGTGGTAAGGTGTAGTCTTGTGGTGTGTAATCATGAACTCAGCCAAAAGAATTTAGATTGTCTCATTAAATAAATGAGTTCCTTGATCACTAGTCAAAATTAATGGACATCCATACCTAGTAATAATATTCTCCCAAATAAATATAGTAACAGGGGCAATAGTATAATCTTAAGTTATTATCTATTCAACCCAATAAGTGAGGTAATCAATGATAGTAATGACAACACACTCCAATATGCATCCTTACTAGAGTAATGGGGCCAAAAAAATCAACAATCCATTTCTAAAAGGGTTCATGAACTAGTATCATATGAAGGGGAATAACATCCCTTAGGTTTAGTTTACCTCAAACTAACATATATCACATTATCACACATATGCTTTGGCACCCTTAAATAGAGTAGGCCATCATAAACCAACTAATAGAACCTTTTATGCTATAGCATCATCGACATATTTTCCTTTGGTGAAACATTCATGAACCTATTAAATAACTTCATGTGCTCATGATACATCATGTAATGTCCTAATACTTCATCTTTTAAAAGATCATAAAGGTCATCCCCAATGAGTTAGAAAGGAGCAGCATGAACAACCAACTTCTTTTTCTCTTGAGTGCTGAGGTGGGCTAGTTTTGAACCTATATTAAGAAAAGATGCAATATCCTCCAATTCCTTAGGCACACACTTGACTTGAATAATTTACACATCAGGTAGGTCATCCTCAATGGCATGTACTAGTTCACCAAATTAAATGTGTGACAAGTGACTATGTCCAAAACAAGCCTTTCCCAGTTTCACCATCATAAAAAACTAAAATTCCTAAACGAGCACAATCCTTTGGTAAATGTGTCCATGCAACACTAGATTATTCATGAGTTATTTTAATTATTCATGGTTTTTAAATAAAATTAATGGGGTGGCCAAAAAATATTGATAAAATATTTTGAAGCACATTTACCATAGACAAGGCTTCACATTCTGTAGTTGAGTAATTATATTCAGATAGAGTGAGCTTATGATTGGTAAATTAGATGGGATGATAAATATTTCCCTTATTATGTTGAGTAAGGATAATGCCCACTACCATGCCTAAAGAATAAACATGCACATGAAAGGGCTTCATCTAGTCCAAAAACTAGAGAATGGGGGTAGTGATTAGGTTGTCTTTAAGTGATATAAATGCCTATTGGTGAGTATCTATCCATAAGAATTGACCATTTTTTAAAATTAGATCATCTATAAATGTTATAATCTTAGATTATCCTTTAATGAAATTTTGATAGTATCTCATGTGTCCTAGGAAGATGCAAACCTCATGTTGGGTGGTCAGTGTTAGATGTTGAAGAATGATCATAATCTTAGTTGGATCCACCAAGAGTCCATCATGACAAAAAAATGACCTAAAAAATTCCAAATGGAGTAGGAAAATAACACTTATTCAAATTCGAATAAATATGAAGTTGTCGGTAGTGCTCAAGTATAATATGAAGATTATCATAATGATCATGCACTAAACCATAGATAGTCCAATCATCTAATTAAATTTGAAGTACCTTATGAATACAATTATTAAAAGCCTCTATTGTAATTTTTGATAACATGGTAAAAATATTATTCAATCCAAAGGGAATCATGTTATAAGTGAATGAACCCCATTAAATTGTAAATGTGGTCTTTATTTTATCTTCCTCTATGAACGGGACCTAATGATATCTAAAAAACCATCAGTGAAGGTATAAATTTTTCACCCAGCAACTCCTAAAATCTCCTCAGTGAAAGGCATAAAAAAGGGTTGGTTACATAAGCAACATTGAGTACTTGATAGTATACATAAACATGAATGTGACCATCCTTATTAATATATATCACCATGGGGCTCACCCATTTAGACTAATCAATTGGAGTAATAAATGTAGCATGAAATATACTATTAGTCTCTTCCTTGACCCAAACACATAGATTAGGATTCATTCTATAAGGTCTCTTTTTGATTGGTCAAGTGCCCTCAACTAACTTGATATGTATCTTACCTAATGAATAATTTACTCCTTTCATCTCAATGTAATTATAATAAAAAAATGCCTTGATACTCCTTTAATAGTTCAAAAACATAGGAGATATTAGTATCAAACCAATAATTCCCCATAATGGCCATCTTCAGCATGTCGTCTATGCCAATATTATGTTGAATCATCTAAAGTGACTTTAAATATAGTTTTTATTAATTCTATATGGTGTTTTAGACATTACATACTCCATATTTAATATGAAAATACAAATGATCAATGGATGGATCTGATGGGTCAAAATTAATACCTTCATTAACCTGGTACACAACCTTGTATTTGATTTCTTTATTCTATTGCCTTAATCCATGGTCTATTTGAGATTCAATCAGTGAATAATATGAATCTTCTATATTATATTCTTAGAAAATGGACAATTTATTCTCATGCATGCCATGTATATGTCTTATATGGTCTTCAACCATTGTTAGATTTCCTACAATATCTTGATGCATAGTTTTTAGGGTCATGCATAAATCCATTTGAGAAGATGAGTAAGATAGCACCAAATTCATATTAATTCAAAGGATATGCTAATAATCCATGTCCAAGAATAATTATTAATGTACATACCATGATTTAACCTAGGTGCATAGAGTACCATAAAATACATGAACCCATAGATATTTATGAAAATATGTCTCATACCCATTCCATAGGTCTTTACAGGCCTCAAGATGATATTTTGGAGCACTTCTACCATCATAACTTAAGAACCATGAACACAAATATCATGATGAAAATGATAGTATATATAAGCATGAACTTCATCCTAAGTGAGAAAGTTAAGATGACAAGTTTCCCACCATCGAGCAGTTGTTCCTTCAAAAACATGTTGAAGTGAGTGCATCCAATCTTTAAACACATAAAAATATTCCAACTACTATGAATACTTCTAGAATTCCATCTGACCATGAAATCTATGAACTTCATCTAACCATATGGGTGGTGCAACCATCATATATCCATGAATAATGTAAACAAACTTATAGCACTTAAGTTGCTTTCACAAAGCATCCTATCAACTAACAATAACACCACAAATTCATCTATTATGATCATACTCACCATGAGCCCAATATTCACAATAATTACTAGTAGTGTCATACATATTTTATGAATTCACCCAATATAATATACCATTAGGACTAAGATCAAGATGCTTAGTTACTAGAGCTATGACATTATAAATATGATTAATGCTCTCATCAATGTTAACTATCTCAACAAAAATAGGTCCTTGAGCATGTTCTAAGTGGATTATAATGCATTGATCATCATTTCCAAAACTAATGTAGCACTTCTTGAAGCTCAAGTTAATGTTGTTCACATAACACCAAGGGAAACTTGAAAGAGCCAAAAAATAATCAACTTCAACCAAATCAATTACTTCAAAGTCAACTTAAAATTGACACCTAAATTATCAATGGTGGCATCCTTAAGAATGGCTATGGGTATTACACACATATTTTTAGCAATGAAAAACACATGAGGGGAAGGTTATAAAATATGTCTCACCATCTTTCCCTAAGCATCCTTAGTGAGTATATTTAACTCTACACCAATGTTGACTAATATATCTTGAATGATACACTTATCAATAGCTACATTTACCAATATTTATTTATCACCCTTCATACTAGGTTAGATATGATCCTTTTATCATCATGTATGGTTCAATCAATGATCCTCTATAATATTTGGTGCTTGATGACTTAGATAATTTTTCAAAAAGGAAATGACTTATTGATGAACCATTTACATGAGGCTCTTCCTATTAAACCTTATTAACAGGTGGATTTGAAATATACTTGGAAGGAGAACCACTTTAGGTAGTAATATTAACCTTGGGACTAGTTGGAGTACTAGGGTGTAGTATCCATTAATAAGTTAGATTATTTTCTATCTATATCATTCAATCAAACTTATCATTTCATTCTTTGTTGATGGAAGTATAGAATTCTACACATTCTTCTAGATGATGCTTATTCTTACAAAAATAACACATGGGATAAAATGGGTAGTCACTCTAGTAATGCTTTGGGGATCCACAATTATAGTAGGTCCTAGGTAGAAAATCAGCACCTTTATGTCCATGACCAGGACCTCTATAGTACCAGCCTCCACCGTTGTCATAATTATTGACAACATAAGTATGATGAGTACCATGTGTTCATGACTCATAAATCTCACTAATAAGGCCATAATCATTGGTAACATGAGTATATACATCACATATTTTACAATATGAGGATACATTTGATTGTGTATCGTGATGAAGCAAGGGGAAATTTCTTACATCATGGTTTTCTTAGAAAATAACACAAGACTATTTTATCACTACATGAATATTCTTTATCAAATAATTATTCTTGTTATGACCTTCAATTTCATATTCAACACAGTAAAAACTTATATTAGTATCATGAGTACTATTTGCAATGAGATTATACAACTGAGATGCCATAGCAAAAATCCAAGCTTTGATAAATGGAATAATCATTGTGTTAATAATTCTAATGGATTCAACATAAGGGTAAATTCCAAAGCCTCGTGTGGGTTAGTGAAGATCTTATGGGGCAATGTGCATTAGAAGGGAAGAAACAAGCCTCATATAAACCAATAGTCATGTTGAGTTGCATTTATCTCAAATTATAGCTTATAAAGAATCATTTTCATATGTGCATCATACTTGTGCACACTCTTAGTGATTTTTTGTTTAATATCTTTTAGGGTAGTAAGTTCTATTTTTCAAACTCTAGGATATCAAATTACTAGAGAAAATTTGCCTTTAACTACTCATAATTTACCATGTCTTATTGAAATCAAATTTTTGGTACCAATTATGCATGAATTATAAAAGAGTATTGGAAAACTAAGTTTCCTTTAATTTAGTAGAATTAATTCCACATACTTTCCAAATACTTTCACACTTTTGAACATATTCTACTACATTCTACACACCATGATGATTAGGTAGATGCATCATCATCTCATAATAAATAGTGGCTGGACTAGGTGCTATAAATGAAGCTTGTTGTGATGTACTTTAATCCCATCATATATCTTATGGGGAAGGTCTAAAATTTCCCCCTACACCACTTCTAGATCCTTCAATTGAACCACTGCCAATACTATCTCCCATGCCTCCTATATCAACACAAGAAGTTGATATGTTATGCAAAAAAGTGGGTTGATTAATTATGAAAGGGTCAGTACCCTACCCACTGGTTATTCTTGGTCTAATAGGCATTCCAAACCAAGCCATAAGGTTAACTTGTAATGGAAAGGAAATTCATAACAAACTACTATCTTGGTCCTATTATTCAAAGGTATATTCAACAAGTTTAATCTCTAAATATACAATATTGATATCCTAATTTCATACAAAAACATCATATAAATCAAGGGAATGAACATGCATTATGGGTGGGGAACTGGGCCTATCTATATTGGGTTCTTTAGTGACCAATGGTTGACTTTTTTCTCTATCACATACCTATGCTAGAATTAGGTGTGGTCTTATGAATGGGGAGTCCTCATTATGCCTTATATCCTCCTCAAATATCCTCACAACACTTTTTGAGTCCTCCCCCCCTCCCAAAATCACTTTTGATCATATCCCTTTTCCTATCCTCATCATAATTGTACTTAAACAACTCCCAATAACTAGATGCCATGCTAAACTAGCTAATTAACATCAAAGTATACATTGTCATTTCCCCACCTATTATGTTTCTCATGTGAGAGAGAGAGAGTTTAGCCATCCATGTGGAAATTTTCAAATCCAAAATCAACTATAAGATTCTTAATATCAAATTAAAATGTCTTTAAATACCTTCCACATAAATCCCAAAGGCAATTAAATTGCGATTCATATGGATAAGAGTACATTGAGACCACATATTACAAAATATAGATTTTTAGGGTTCCTCACCACCAAACATCTACTGTATGCATCCAAGGCACTCCCAATCTTTCCAAGGTCAACTAATGATCTACTGTGTTAGGATGTTCACATTAGTAATTCATTAATAATGTAAATATTGTTAGTTTAACAATATTATGTAAATATTTTTGTTTGGTATATTATTTTTGTGAATAAAAAAAATATTATGTGAAGTATTTTATATATTTTGTTGGTTATTCATTGAGGTTTTATATGGATCTCAAGATCCCCATATTTAGCTTTTGTACTTCCTATATAATTGATTTGTAATATCTCATATGTAATGAATTGAAGAGTTGGAGTAATAGAATATTATTATTGTGTCTAAATCATTCTTTATTCTTTGAGATGTTTGGATCTTTTATCATTGTGTAACTCTACTCTTCCCTAATATTTCCTATCAAATCATGTTGTTTTAATAGATTAGTAATATTTTTAAAGGGTTAAATTATTTCATTGATGTAGTTGCTCCAATTGATGAGAGCATATATGGTTTGAACAAGTTTGTAATATAGATTAATAATTTTATTCCTATTTTATACTTTCCTATTTATATGCAAATCCATATAATTTGTACAAGTATGTGATATCCATATTAACCTATATGTTTTGAGTGTAATCCTCCATGGCATACTCCATTGGTCTCCACTTTCAGTCATATGGTCCATGCAAATTTTATGTTAGGATGCAATAAACCTATCATTGTATTGGTTTAGTGAAATTATTCATATAGATTGTGTGAGTTTTTCATATTACTAAAAAACATAGTCAAGTGCATGGAGGAGGAATATTTAATAATGACATAATCTTAAAACATCTAATGTATTATGTAGACTTACCCATTTTGTAGGAGTTTGATTTGAATTCATTCATCTTCATGTATGCCTAGTGTTCACACTCTAGACTTATAATCTGTCTCATTCTTTGTGTTCTAAATCTAAATTGTTTGGTCATATTTTAAGCTTTGGTACACTATGAATAATGTTCATGTGTCTAGATCTGACTTAGTTTTTAAAAATATTTTCACAACCCACTACAGTTCTCTGCACTCGAATCCCACCACAATTTTCCATTTAGCCTTGATATTGTGAATTCACTTTTGATATTTCCATATCTCAATCCTTGAAAATTGATTGGATCTTAAATTCCATCATATCATTGATGGATATGAATTAGATCGACTTAGATATCCTTTGATATCAGGTCTGACACTCAACTTTGCTTATCATCTCTAACCAATCTTACAAAACTCCACCTCTGTGTGAGCCATGTGTCAAATGTGCATGGATGTATATTATAAATATTATTTTTTTATAATTATTATTTTATTATTGATTCATTTTCCTAGATGTATAAATTTTTGAGTCAATGAGTGGTTAGAATTTAATTGATGTAGGAGCATCAAGCCAAAGAACATCATCTTTGAACTAATTGTCATAATTGGTCAAAAGTGGTTTAAGTTGAGTATAAATGTGTGTGAATGGTATTATGAGGTCCATTTATGTCCTTGGAATCCATTTGGGGTCATAGTTTTGTGTCAAATAGTCTATGGGTGTTTTCCCTCCAAAATAGAGACTTTGAAAATTCAAATGTTGGAGTGGAGTGTAGGTGGGTTAAATATATGTAAAGATTTAATAAATGGGTAAAGTGGGGTCAAAGAGTCTAATGAGGTAGTATAAAAGGTGTTATAAGGTACATGAGTTTAAAACATTAATTTAGAGGTCATATTCTAGTCTTGACATTATAAGCCCACATTGAAGTTGGTATGTGAGGGAGGTTGTTTTTTTAACTAACTTATAAACAACATTGGAGTTGGTAGAATAGGGAGATGGTACATTAGTTTTGGTACATTGGGAAAATAGGAAGTGTTTGTGTGTTATCCAAGAAGAGAGAGGAGAGTCTGAGAATGGCAATTTGTATGAAAACTCCTCAAGGAAGGTGATAGGGTTTGTGATAACCCAAATTTTGTAATGATTTTGATATCTCAATGATAAGAAAAGAAGGACCTCTATGTGTTAGCATTATTAAACAAGAATTGGATTATAATTATTAATTTATTATCTTTGTAAGGTCCCGTAGGCCATAACCCTGTTAAGTTTACATTTAGAATCATGAGTTATAGATGATAATTTGGTAGGGAAACATGGATTGGTTTCCTTAAAGCATATAGATGGATATTGTATTCACATTGTTTTTTGAATGATTCAAAGAATATATGAAATCAGAATGACTATATCAAAGTCCCAAAGTGTGGCCTACTCAGTCATTGAGAAACTTGTACTTTCCATGGTGTAAGGGAGTAAAGTTGCCAAATAAGGTTGGTTATTTAGTGTTGATAATCCCAAAGTCTTGATAATATATTACTATTATTATGGAATCAAGGGATGTCTTTGTTATTAACTAGAGTGAGGTGAAATACTTAAATAACACTTTGGAATTTCAAATGTTGTATTCTACCTATACCCTATTTTATGTTCACAGTCACTTTGAAGGGAAAGTTATAAGAGTTGTCCCCTTGTTATTGCCACAAGAATCATTGAATGTATGACTTGGATGAATAGAAATTCTAGTAAGTAAAGTTATGTGGCCTTGGAATCTTGGGAAAAGAGTATAAAGTGAAGAAAAGAATTTGTTGATACTACAAACTTGTGAGTTGCATTGTTATACAGAACCAAAGAAGAGAGAATGGAGATTTCTTGTAAGAATGTATATTTATTTTGACTCTAAGAAGTTTTAGGGACTGTGAGAGGAATAATAAATTGGTGGGAATGGAAAACCACCTTTTGAAAGATTATTTTAAAATTAAAAACACACAAAACCCTATTTCCTATTTGTTCATTGTAGTTTTATGATTGTGTGGACCCTGTCTTGGTATACAGACCTTGCAAAAGATTGTTAAGGCTTAAAGAAAGGTATGAATAAGTGTTAAAGTAATTTTTAATGTTAATGAAGGTGGATCAATGGTAATACAACCTTTTTTAACTCAAAAAACCCCTACTATCTACCTAACCCCTTAGACAGTCAATAAAGGTACACTCAGTTGACTGAGATTTGATGGTTTTCAACATGGAATGAAATAGAGAAGGTGTCTACCATATGTATAAATTTTTAAATGATTAAAATAGACATAATTAAAGTGTTCTAGGTATTTTAAACCTTATATAATGAAATATATGCAATTTATTAGGCTCTCAGCCTATAAAGGGGACAATAAACCCTAAGTTTAGGGTTTTGTTGATATAAAGAGATTAAATTATCCAAACTTGATGAATTTTAGTAATATTTCATAATTATAGGTGATCTAACTGATGAAATTATTTTGGGTTTAGTATTGTATAGATAGGTATGGTTTTGATAATCAAGGGTTTAAAATAAGCCTAATTATGCCTAGTTTGAAAGGCTTTAACAAAGGAACTCAGAGCTAGAAGTGGATTCAGGTAATGAGATTTTACATACACCTCAAAGGGAATAAATTAATTAAATTAACTTTATTTTACTTTTTGAATAGATCTTAGAGTGATGAAACAAAGATTAATTGTTTAAAAGAAGGTTATAAGCCTTGTGAGTAGTAAGGAAGGTTTGTATGTAGAATTGGAAGGTAAGGTGAGTTAAAGGGGTCAGAGAAGATTGGTGTAGATGTAATATGGCTAATCAAACCTCGAATGTAAAAATACTAAGATTTTATAACCTATATGAAGAATTAACTCTTGAGACCTATGGGAACGGTCTATACAAAGCTAGTGAAGATTAAAAAGAAGTTTATGAGTAGAATGAATGAAATGTGGTAGATTTAAGCTTGTGAATGACTCAATATAGGTATAATTCCTTCAAGAGATGCTATAATAGTATAATAACTAGGTATATATGTTTAAGGAAACTATTAAGCCAAGATCCAAAGGAGAGAGATTTTGTTGAAGATGATATCTTGAGATCAAACCATCAAGTAAATGTGACCCATTGGATTAATGAACCAAATAAGGATGATTTTTGAAGACTTATCCTCATACTTATACATCATTAATGGTTTTGTTCTATTAAAATATCATTGGTGGTTTTTTCAATTCATTACATATTTTTAAAAACTAAAATTAGTCCTTTATCATCTTGTAATAAGTCATTTTATTCCTATTTAGGATATAATCAATTATTTAGGTTGGTTAATGTATTGAGTCATTGTAAGCTTATTTATTCAAAGCCTAAAGTTATGTGTATTTAATGTTATTTAGGTTTATTTATTTATATTTTAAGGATTAGATTAATTTTTTAAAAGGTGTGTTAGTATTGTAAAAGAGTTTATTTTATAAAATAATAGTCTGTATGAGTATTTATTATTGTCAAAATCAAAATTATCAAAGGTTTCAAAGTGAAATTCAAGAGTTTTTAAATGTACAAGGACACATTATCACTTATATGTGCATCCTAAGTTAAATGTCAAATATGTCAATCTTGCGGGGGATGGGACCCTAGTCCATTCAAAACAACATGAGCTTCATCGGCATATCAATTGATTAAGTAGTGAAAATATTGGAGGTCAGAGGTAATAGAGGTAAGAATTTCCATAGCCTCTCATTAGACACTAGTGATGGGGCCACTTCTTCTTTAGTGGTGCATTTTATTTTTAGTTTTGTGTTTGATTTAAATTTTATGTGAATAAGAATATATTATGTATACCTATTCACATTTATAATAAGTGAATTAAAAATTCCTCTATATCTTCTTTGAATATGTGATAGTGAAGAGAGTTAATAAATATGCTGCACATCATGATGTGCTTTGTGGTAAGCCAATCAAAAACCATATATGTGTGGTTGTTGGTAAGCCACTTGAAAACCATCCCATTTTGGTTGTTGGTAATCCATATGCAAAACCATCAGTAAGGTTTATGATTGTCCTATGAAATTCATTGAATCATGAGTATAAGTGTAGATACAAGATTGATGTTGGGAGTGTACACTAAGGATTACCAATATTCACAAGGGGGTGAAGTTAGGATGTTCACATTATTAACTCATTAGTAACATAAATAGTGTTAATTTAAAAATATTATGTAAATAGTTTTATTTGGTATATTATTTTTATGAACAACAACAATATTACACAAGATAATTTTATAAATTTGTTGTTTATTAATTGAGGGTTTATAGGGATCTCAAGATCCCCATATTTATATTTTTCAATTTGTATATAAGTAATTTTTAATATCTCATATGTAATCAATTGAAGAGATGGAGTAAGAGAATATTATAATTATGTCTAAATATTTCTTTGTTGTTTGAGATGTTCAACTCTTTTATCATTGTGTAATTTTGATCTTCCCTAATATATTGACCAAGATATCTTCTATCTTTATTTCCTTTAATGGTATTTTATGTACACTAAAATCCAAACATGAAGGTGAATGGGAACTTATTCAAAGAAAGGTTCATAAAATGAGTCATACAAGTGTTATTTTACCCATATGCATGCATAAACTCTTAGTTAAATATATTATTATTATCACTTGGATTTACACCCCTTGAGGATATGCCTAGCTCTCCTTAATACAAGAACACAATGGAAACATATCTCTTGATGTGGGTAATAATTTGGTGAGATGAATCTCTAGAAGGGCTAGTTCCCTTGATGCACTCTTTAAAACACTCTCTTACCTATCAACTTTGCATGAAAAGAGTTAACAAGATAGACTAATAAAAATAAAGGTGATGCACCAATATTATATTTAATCCTATTTACTAAACTTATACTACATATAGCTAAACAATGATTCTTTTACACAAAACTCATAATTTAAGATAGATTGTCACATATATGTTTCATATACTAGGTTCAAAAATGTATTTTGATGCTTAGGAGGATAAAGGATTATTAATTTTTTAAATAAAATCATGAACCACTTATAATAAACTTATACACTTATAAAATAAAACTAACAAAGACCTGTAACAATTACTTTTCTACACACTTGGTGAACACTTAGGGATAACATGCTAGAAAATACAATCTTCTACAAGACAAGACCAATAATATTACAATAACACTCAATTTTATATAATTTAAGTAGTAAAAATCACTTTTTTGTTTCTTCAAGAGTCATTCAAGTACAAAATTGGCTAAGGTTTCATCATTAACCAATGGAGGCTACTAAAAAGAGCCAAAATAGTCAATATTTATAACCTTTGAGAGAAGAACAAGACAATGGAAGTCCAAAGGTCACTTGGACACTTTACAATAAGATAAAATAGGTTAAAATTTAATGATAAAGAGGTATGGAATGAGACATGAAATTTAAAGAGTTCCAAGTGTCCATACAAGTCATGAAACCTATGAAAAATGTCATAAAACTCTTTATCTTGGCTCAAAAAGTTGGCTTCATAATTTGAACCTATTTGAACATACAAAAAATGAATAGGGATATATATGATGATTGTTATGAGATGGAAGGAATTTATACATTCCTCTTCATGCATTAGTTGTAGTCCCACTCATCTGGAAACTCCTACAAGGAAGCCATCATTGTCTATAATCTAAAAAACTCCTTTTTCAATCACCCCTCACACTTGGCCTCAAAATTGAATTCAATTTTCCATTAAAATATGTTGGAGGGATTGAATGATACTTATTAATAATATCCATGGTCTTAGACTACTTAGGTACACCTTTAAAATTCTCACACTTGGATATTTCACCCTTCTCACCCCTTTGTCCACTATGTTAGTTTTGACTGGTTGACATGAAGGCTATTGTTTGAAAAAATATAATATTTTAAAAATAATTAAATGACTATTATGGGTTATAAAAGTTCTATATCCTTCCTCCAAACTTTATTTCATCTTTTGAAACCTCTTAGAACCTATAAAACATAAAAATGGTCAAAAATACCCTATTTTGCACCCTATTCATATAGTTTTGTACAACTAATCTTGGTGGTATTTATATTGAGGAAGTCCTCTACATGGAAAAATATATTTAATTTCTAAACTATGTCATTAGGACAAATTTCCTAGCTTGTATTCTCTATCGGGTCATGACTGAGGGTTTAGTAGGGTTTTAGGTAGTTTTTGGTCTTAAGCTTTGTTCATAAATATTTGACATTAGACCTAACACTAAATTCCAAAAAATTTATTCCAAGGTAACTTGATAACCCATACCAATTCCATTTTTTCCCATGCAAACTATTAGAAGATAAATTAACACTTGAAGACACCCTATCAAGCTTGTCTATACCCTTTTTACATGTTTGGGCTCACTCTGAGCTAAAATTAGATTTTTTGTAGGTTCCCATGCATGATAAAAGCTAAAATATGTATATTTAAACCTCATAAATTTGTCTCAATCATGTTTTTATCTCATAAAGAGCTAAAAATGAAGATGGACTCCAAATTGGCTCTAGGTCCTTTGAAGGCCTATTTGGTCTAGCATACACTTAGCTAGATTTGGATACTTGGAATGATTTTAAATGTTTGGATTGGTGTATTATTAATTTTAATTCTTAATTAAAAAAATTATAACCATCACTTATCTTCCCAATCACTCCTCTTCTTTCTTTTCCCTCATTCACCAACTAGGCCTAGTGAAAGCTTGCCTAGTTGGACTGTGTGCATGGGTATTTAGTCATTTTTAGGGGTATAATATTGATATAGTGATTATATATAATATATTTTCCTTAAATAAACTTAATTATATGTTTTATTATTTTCCCAAAGTTCTAAATCAAGTCCTTTGCCCATTTTGTACTCATTAGCTTGCTTTGTTAAACCTTGATTTTCCTAGACTAGTTGACCTCTGAGACAAAATAGTGAGGTATATCCCTCATAAAAAATTAAAATTGAGTATTTTATAGTTTTTATAAGTTATATTTATTATTTTTATCAAAGGGTTTATTTATATTCCTTTATTTAGGTGCCTAACCATCTCAAACTACCCAAAAAAGCCTCTAAAAATCCCATTTTCTTGCTTTTCCTTCAAATCCTGCTAAGGGTGACCTCTCCAAGATAAAAAAAAATGATTATATGTTGTTTAAAAATTTTCCTCATTATAATTAATTCTTTTTAAACTTTTAATTCATACAAAATAGTCCTTTTCCTTGGATTCCTCATACTTGACTATTGAGCAAAGAGGTTTCCTAGTTCATTGTACGGACTAATGGCTTTAGCCAATAGGAAGAGTGGATTAACATGTTGAATGGGAATTTGATTGTGTTTAAAAAATAAATTAATAAATAATGTATCATATTAATTTTATTTCAAACCTTCTATCTTCCCATAAACACCTAAATCTCTTTATCTCACCTTCATGTTCAAGCCTGCAACATAGTGGTTATAGGAGCACATAGGGGTATAAGAGACCCTTTGTAGGTTTGAAAATATATTTTTTAGTTCATTAAGTCAAAATTATATTCATAAAGGTTTCCACACATTATTTAATAAGGTATAAATTTCATTTGGTCTTTATATGCACTTTTAGTTACAATTGACTGAGTTTTCCCAAGATGATTGAGAAACCCTAAGTTTGACTATTGTAGCTATGTGTGAACTATTTAGAATTGTATTTTTATGTAAAAATGACTCTTTTAATCCACATTAAGGTTAAAAAATGTGTTTTAACTAGTATTCTTCTTTTTAAGACTTCAAACACCACTTCAACATCAATTTCTAGGTCACTGGCCTGATTGAGATACATTGTCCTATTATAGGTCCTACCTATAGGTGTCTATGCTTATATTTGGATTTTATATTATGTCAAAATACTCCTATTGAAAAATATTTTGGTTACCCAACATTATTATCTTCTTTGAATCAGTCTAAGTGTCCTTAAACTACACTTAAACATTCATGCTAACTCACTACCTATTGACTGAGATACTCTACCTTTTATTGATTCCTATAGATGTCTATTGCTTCCAACAAGTTTGTTTATGATGTTTGATAACTTCCCTTGAACCATTTTTTAATCAAAAAATTCATGTTTGATCCTACATTCACCCTTGAAAGTCCTAAATCACCATTTGGGTATCAAGATTTGGGTTATTATTTTATACCCTATTGTAGGTGTGTATTCTCCATACAAGGGACACCTATAGACACTCATGAAGCTTGGAAATTATGAATAAAATTTAAATTTATTGTATCCATTCCATTTTTACACTATTTCACTAGTTTAAACATTCTATCCATGAAGGGTGTATTCATTATTTCTCTTATGATATCAAATATCTTTCAAACTATCAAACCTATAGATAAGACAACATGCTTTTAGTGTTTTTTAGGGCCACTTTGAGGCTTCCAACTCTCACCTTGCACAGATATTCTAGTCTCCATTATTGGTATATGTCTTTTCTATGATATAGGTCACAACATTCACCTCATTTTATGACTTGAAGCCTTCTACAAATATGTCATAAGGGGTCTACAATAACCTCCTAGAGTTTTGTTTTGATATTTTAGGGAAAGCTTCCCTAAACTCATTTCCTTGTCTCTTCAACATGGTTGCACACTTATTTCCCCCATTTTCCACTTTTTATGGGTCTATCATGGCTTCGTCATCATACCAAGATCCTAAGGAAGTGTCAACTTGTTTCCACTTTCCCATAAAGCATTTTAGTACCTTGTTCACCCAATTATAGGTGGATATTTTGGTACAAAAATAGTGGATTAAATATGAACAACATGAAACTATCCATGACTATGAAATTTTTATGATTTCATAAAACATGCCAATACATTTTGAGTAATCCTAAGAAATTACAACCACATCAGGGTTTACTTTTCTCAACATGACATCAACAATGGTTCCTATAGATATGCATTAGGCTATGTGTAGATAGGTAGGGCATGAAATGGGGCAAAAAATATTTTTGAATAGATCCAAAACAACTCACATTAATTTCCAACCTTTAAGTACATGGTATCCATAAAACAAACCTTAATACCAGTTCGAACACATATTCTCTAACATGAAAATCACTTACATATACATGGGATAGAGCAATCAACAGCATTAAATGACTATTTAGCATGGTGAATGGTATTATGAACACACTTAAACCTTTTATAAACATCTCAATGAAAATTTTCAAACTAATTATGGATTTTAAAACTAATATACCCTAATTATCAATCCATGAACAATTTTAACAAGTTTATATAGGTGATTACAAGTGAAGTTGGGAAAAGAGTTGACAATAGAGAGAGGCAAGGTTGTAATATACCCAAAATATGAAATGGTGAAAATAAAACATGGAAATAGGTGTTAATATGACCTTTATACTTTTATAACATCATTTACCAACTAAACAAGGTCCTTATAGGAGAACAACACTATGCTAATAAGAACTTTGATTGAGACTGCACATGTGACACCTTCCTACAACATGGACTAATTTTCTCATTAATACATTATAAAACATGAAAATAAGAATTAATAACATCTTATTAGGTAACCAAAATATTCTATAACTAACATCACCAACTAGTTCGTATGGATTTGACCATAATTGAGCAAAACCTATAAGGTGCATGAAATAACTAGAAAAAAAAGTATAGTCAACTTCATGAGGATGGTTCATGAATCAAAAGCTACCATTATTAAAAATATTTATATGTAAATTAATTTATTTTAGTGTACTAAAAAATCCTAAAATAATGTGTCTTGAATCCTCTTTAGCTTTCTGTACTGAGCAAAAACTTGAAGGTCACTTATGTGGGTCTAAAAAACCAAGAAAGGAGAAGAATAGTTTTGGCCTTAAAATGAAACTTATAGATAAAAAACACAAAAATAAGTTTTAGGAAGGTGAATAGGCCCTCTAATATCTTCTCCCACATGGCACACTTCCCCATGGGTCATACAAGTGCCATTTTCTCCCATTTTCAGTTGTTTCTTGGATTTTAGTTAAGGAACCTACAATATTCTAATGTAAATGACATCCATGAAAGTTAAACTAACTTCTTGGATTATTATAAGGAAATAATGGACATATATACACCTTGGGAAATATGCCACTTGCATTTATGACCCTTAAAAACACATTAAATAACCCAAAATGACAAATAAGCTAATATGACTAAGACCAAGGCTAGGATGATATTAAATGACATCAAATAACATGTAATACACCCCATGAAAAATATTTATACCCCCATAGAACATATAAAACTCATGTTTTTACCTATAGTGGCCCCAATTTGACTAAAAGTCAAACTTGGTCAACAATTATAATACAAAATTATCTTCTACAATAGTAACCCATCATTTAACATTTTATCAAGATATCCATTCAATCATCTTCCCACCATCATGTAAACAAGTGTTATGAGTCCCAATAATCGAACCAAAATTTTGGGCTCTTTTTCTTTAGTCTAAAATATCTTTTCCCTAATTACATGCTAAGAAAACAAGAATACCAATGAGATACCATGCTAGCATATAACACAATAAAAATTTCTCATACACTCACTTGAAGCATGAAAATTAAGACTGATACTCATGGATTTTTTTGTGAAAATGTTTATTCATTTACTTTCCTAAGATAGGGAGATCAAACAAAAACTTAGCTCTAAACTCATACTTAGTTCCATATCTAACTCTTAACTATTCAATTATTACTTAACCAAATAAAAAAATATAGGTAGCCACAACTAGTAATAAAATTGTGTTAAATCCATTAAAATGAATAATATATTACACAAGTATTTCATCAACACAAGTTTCTTTTATTACATTCATAAGTTATTTCAAGATTACAACAATTCCAAATTTACAATAATCAACAATAATACTAAGTAAAAAAGGGGGTATTTATACATGTGTTACCCTAACCATTCATTTATAGAAGTAAATACAAAAAATATGACTCACCAACAACCATTGAAAAAAATGAGTCATGGCAAGCCATTTTTAAGGAATTACTAAGGACCTTGGCCTAACTACCCTTATATGTTCTCTCTATGATATATCCTCATCATTGTGTGCCTATCTTCCTATGATTTGATGTTAGATTCTTTCTTGATTTATTCTTTTCTGAGATTCATGTGAACCATTCCATAACCATATCTACTTTTTTTCACATCTCCCAAGTCTTTCACTAATATCTAAGTCATATTTTATTGGGTTCTCCATGTATCATACTTATTTATTCCACATGACTTGACTCTTTCATGCCATGGTCTTCTACCTTGGTTGTCTTAAAAAATCACATAGCTAAACTTTCTTCATAATTGAGGGCCCAACATGTATTCATCCCTTGTTATTTAAATTTGAAATATGATCAATGTTTTAATTTAAGTTTTATGTTATAAGAGGATAGTAATTTATACATATCTCATTACAAGTTTTTCATGGAAAAAACTCAACACTCAACATGTACCCAAACATATTCATTGTGGTTATACTCAAGTCTCTCACTCTATAATTTTACTCTAGAAATTTAAATACTATAATTAAATGGGGAAAATGAAGATAATCATATCTGGTATTAGACACCTAACAATATTAGTTTTGTCCAAGCCTTAGTATACATGACTTGTGTGTATGCAAGAAAATATATCTCACTCTCTCTCTCTCTCATCCATTCACTTGTCTATGAGCTAAACCTTCTTAATATGATATAAAAAATATATCCTTAATCTATTTTTGAATAGATTATCATCTTACTCAAACCATCTCTTGATCTCAAATCACTATTTCCTATATTTTAAACACATGTGGCCATAGTCAAATGTATTGAATTATCAAACCAATATTCCTTGGCTTGACTCAATATGCCCTTTAACTCATATTTTCAAAAATTAAAATCCTTCTTTTGGGTTGGCATGTACATTTTGTATGTGTGTTTAAAGGGAAATAGTACAAATAGTTAGTTATATAATCATGATAATCCTAAGCCTACTCCTATATATCAAACATGTATATTTACATTGGCACACTAAGGAATCCATCCACACACCCTTGAGGCATTGCCTTAATTCATCAAATTATACAAAATCCTCAAAGGAATAATCAAAATCCAAGTCTAAATACCATTACAAGTTAAAAATCATAGGTTTTAAAGTGTCAAAATCCACACACAAGATTGCATAGCATGATAATATAAATGATTTCATAAAAATAGCTATCTAGAATAACTACATGTAGTTTGACCCCTCTTCAGAGTATTATAGTGTAGGTAGTGCTTAGACATTTAATGGAATGTGGTTGAGGTTATCTCAATGCATCCTTTTGAACCCATTTTTCATGCAAGGAAATTTTTGAAAATTTATCTAGGGTTATGACGTAAATGAATATGAATCTAAATATACTCATAATCCAAACCTTTGATATCACATATAATACTTATTTATAAGTAGACACATTAAATTAGAATAGAAAAGTTAGGCACATCTCAATAGGAGAAATCTACCATGTCTTATATGTATCTAGCTACTATAGGCATTCAAGCATTACCTGACTCATCTATATAGGTTTTAACAATTAGATTATATATATAATCAACCATAGACCTATTCAAAACCTATACTAATGACTATAATTATGACATTTATGAACAAAACCTGAACAAGATAAGTAGGCCATTTTTATTGATGGTAAGTGTAATAAATTAGTAACACTCTACTAGTTACATTCAAAATTTATTAATTTAGACACATGCTATACAACTTGAATTAGTTTTAGGTTTTAACTTATTTAAACCACTAAATCCAAAATATAATAAAACATGCTTTAACCTACTCTTCCTAGGTGGAGTTACAACTAATACTCATTCACCTACCCTTATTTTAGCATAAGATGCAACTTAAACTTTGAATACAAGTATTTTAGAGTAAAAATAAATATGTTTTAGAGTGTACATCAGCTTTATCATCCTTATGATGATTAAATAAAATAATTTTATACTCTTTTTAAATTTACTTTATGTAATTTTTATATATAGACTTCTCAAGTTTGAATTATATACCTATGGGCATGCAAACCAACCAAATAAAAATAAAATTACAAACATAAATGGATCCAAACATTAAAATTATGAATTCAATAGTATAAGGGATAAAAAAAGATAAATAATAGATTTAGTGGTGTCAAATATGCCTAGGTAATATTTGATGGCTACAAATCTTCCCAGGGTAGAATATGTGGATAAACAATGGCCATAAAATCCATCCCAAAGGAAGAAATAATAGAACACAGAGGTAGAATAAATAAATAATCATGTACTCACAAAATAATTAAAAAATAAATAGAAAATCACATAATATAAGATGAAAATATCACACAAAAAGGGAGGGATATGAAAATACACAAATAAGATCCAATAATAGCCTAATTCATATCAATGATCTATATTCACAAAACAATACTACTAATATTATATTAAAGATCCTTGTAAAAAAATTAGTGTTTTAAATAATTCTTCTTATTTGGTGTGTATATGTTATTGAGTGCATACTCATGTCAATGTGAAAAACTATATAATTGAAGCATGAACCTTGAGTTACCTAGTGAGAGAAAGATTAAAATTTCAAACATATCTATCCACACCTTTATTTTTTTGAATATTAAAATGAATACATATCTTTAAAAATGTCCAATTGTAATGAATATTCAATGTTGAATCAATGTGTAAACATAGTAATGAAAAAAAAAGTAATTTAAAATTGGGAAAATCGGAATGACAACACCAAGTGTTATTAATGTTGTCATTTCTCACCATAAAACAAAACACTATTTTAATGAGAAATTTTAAAGAGTTAATATAACCATAATCCACTTATTAATAAATGAAATAAACAAATGAACAATTTATAGTGCCTTAATTTCACTAAAGTTTTCTCAATTTTATTTTATCAATAATTCATCTCGCTCAATTTTTTGTATAGTTTATTTTGCATAATATATATTTTTTCTCAATAATTTTTACTCAATAATTATTTTGAAATACTTAGGTCAATAATTGTGTGTGATTATAGGAGTTATTAAAATAAATACATTTGTTAATGCAACTTTGAAATACCCATGATTACTTCACAATATTAAAATGTGTAATGACTCAACTAGAAGTAACATGCCTTTTTATTCACAATTAACTCACCAAGGTTTAAGTAGGAGTCAACCATTATGTTCATAAAAATAAAATATTGGTTATAGTGAATGATTTTGGACACCACTTTGGAGGTGTAAAAAATGGCATCAATTTTTTTCTACCATGTCATCCATTAATATTTATGTATTTATTTTCATTATGATCTCATAATTGAATATATTGATTTATTTTCAACATCATCATAGAGGCAAACCAAGTGGTGTCAATTTGTTTCCACCATGGAATCTATAAAATGTTTATTTAATCATTTTGGTTCCTATTTGATTATGTTATTCATGTATTTGGATTAAACTGGGGACTCCAAATACAATGGTCCTTTCAATAGGTAAAAGGTATAAGACCATTATAGATTTGATGCATGTAGAATACTAACTCCCAAAGAGATCTGGGTCTAGATAAGAAAGGGTCATGTATGATGGTTATTAGAATGGATTTAAAATGGGAATTAATTATAAAATTTCCATAAATAAATAGTGTGGAGTAAATTATTAGATCTAGGATGGAATTATATAATAAAGATAAAATTATAAGTATGAAGGTGCCACTAAGTTGTAAAATAAGAGATATAAAAATAATGTATAGATAGAAATGAATGAAATGACATCAAGAATGTAGTATACTATCAAATATACAATATGTACAACATGATCAAATTATAAAATAAAGAGGATATGGTTACGGATACTTAGATTGGGTTGAATTCTCAATGCAATAATATTCCCTTTGAATTTTTACGCTTATGAGAGATATAGATAACTTAAAGATAAATAGGTGAAACCCTAAGTTAAACAAAGTTGGTTCCTCTAAATCATTGGTATGACTTGAAGATGTAACTCCTATTCTTTATATATTTAGGTAATTTATTACCAACTTGTATTCCTTAAATTATATGCTCATCTAATAATAAATATTCATATTCTTACTAATAAGGGATTACTTTAGAGCACAATAAGAGTGAATTTATGTTTTTGATTCTTAAGAAGTAACATTTATGCAATCCTATAAATATGGTTTCTAACCCTAAAATTAAAATCTTAGTTTTATCCAATTTCATTATATTATCCAGAAAAAACAAATTAGAAGAAATAAGTATGTAATCGGTCCAATTTATGATGTTGCCCAAAATAGGGTTGATAATAAATGTCATTGGTTGGGTTGATGACATCGATTATGTATATAAAATTTTGGAAAATGGGTTTGAGAAAGGATTACCAATATTAGGATGAAATATATACTAACATGATGGTGATATGAAGCTATTAGTGTGAAATAAATCCAATAACACATCTCTTACAAATTGCAATAATATAACCCATTCCAATCCTAGTGTATGTGGAAAAATACATTCAAGAATATTAATACACTAACAATAGATATAAAAGAAAAGTTTTAGTAAATAAAGCATAATGTGTATACATATTACCCTAAATATCATCACTTAACATAATATGGAGATAGTGATGATGCTTCTTGAAAATCATAGTAACAAAGATAATAAATGATTGTGATGAAATAAAAAAGAAGTAATAAATAAAATATACATATATCAACTTACCTTTATATTTAAGTGGTGGATGAATGGGTATTAGTCTTGATCATGGAAAGTACTACTGATTATTTTGTGATAAAAAACTTCTTATTTTAACCCTAAAGGTGAAATCATACATGGAACATTTTAATTATCATATACACATATGAGTCTAAATGTATGTATATGTAATATGATACCTATGAAATAAGATGGTTCTAGGTTGAATATAGATACCTATGAGGTATGAGATATTTTAGGTCTAAAATAATTAGAGGAAACTAGGTAGGGTGGTATAATGGGTATGGATATTTACAGTGTAAATGATATATTAAGCATCCTAGTATCAAATGTACTAAAGTGCTAAGATGAGTTTGAATAACCATGCAATAAAGACTGAATTAGGCCAACAATACTTGAAGATATAATATGTAGAAAGATAAGGATTTCATACATAGTCGAGAGGAATATTTTAAGTATAATTGAAGGGTTGAAAGAGTATCTTGAAAACAAAATATGTTGTTGATATTCAAGTAGGTATAGTTCAAAGTGAAAGCTTAGTTAATTCCCTAGTTATTACAATCTTAAACCCATTAACCCAAATGATGTTATGATGCTAGAATGTCTAAAAGAGATTAAGAAAATTATGTAAAAATAAAGGGAGATACTTGGAAAAATATTTATAATAAAGGGGAAATAATGGATGGAGGGAAAAAAGGGTTCCACCAAGGAGAAAATATTTTATTTATAAAAAACAAGACACTAATAAATAATTATATAAGGTTTTGAAATATAATGGTTTAGTAACATTATTTTATAATATTTTGGTTTGTGTTAATTAGTGAATGAAGTATTTTTTCCCATGAATGATATAATATTCATGTTAATTTAATATTTATACCATTTATAGTTTTTTCTCTATTCTTTGAGACCCATAAGATATAGTGGCCACTATGAGGATTGGGTATTTACGTGTAAATTTAGATGAGAAAGAATAGATATGTGAGACCTCACACCTTACTCTACTAGCCTAACACTATCCAATAAACCTCTAGATCTACTATAAGGATAATTTTAGAGTTTGAGATTTTAAATAAAGTAGGGGATACAACAATATATTTGGTCACAAATCTTTCATTGTAATTATTATTTGATAATTTTCCTTTTTAATTATGAGATATTTTTCCTTTGAATTTTTTAATTTTTATTTTTATAATGTCACCATCCATACATATTTGTAAGGCCAACAATAATTTTATACAATTAAATCACTAAAATAGCTTTCACTTTGCTAGAGAGAGAGAGATCTACAAACCTATATAGTTAGATTGGCATAAAATTTCACTATATCAGGGTTTGATCTTGAATCCAACCTTGGTGTTCCAAATAAGGAGTGTGAAAAATGGGGAGATATGATGGTGAATAGGTTTCCCTAGACAAAAATGTGTAAAGATATAATATAATGATGGAAAGACTTGAGACTTTGTTTATAGAAGGGGAATGCATATAAAAGAAATTTAGATAGACTAACGTAGTTTTACTAAACTAAATATAAATGAATTTTGGTGGTTGAATGAAAATCCCAAAAATTTCCATGTCTTTTTAAGAATAACATGGCTAAAATTGGGAGTAGAAGATAAAAATTAGGTAACATAGGAAGAGGTTTCTTGTGAAGAGAAGCTAATTTATTCTTTATGTGTTATAGTGTAATTCATAATTTTAGAGCATGGAGGCTAACTAAGGTACAAAGGGATGTAGTGAGGATGGTATATAAGAGATATAAGGGGAGATGGGAAGTTAGGGATAATAATGTTGGTGAAGAACTAAGAGGGTAATAAAACTATGGTAGTGAGGAGCTAGGAAGATAATATTAGAAAAAGATATAGAGAATAATAGGGGCTAGGATTAGGGAGAAAGTGACATTTAGGATTACTTATTAGAAAAAGATACAAAGGATCTATGGAAACCTATAAATATGGTTTCAAACCCTAAAAATAAAATATTAGTTTTATCCAATGCCATTATGTTTTACAATGAAAATAAACAAATTATAAGAAATAAGTACATAATCAATATTTTATGTTATCCAAAATAGGGATGCTCATGGATATTATTGGTCAAGATGATGACATCAATTATGTATAGTAAATTTAGGAAAATAAGTCTGAGAAAGGAATAAAAATCATTATATGGAATATATGCTAATGTGATTATGATATGAAGCGAATAGTGTGAAAGAAATCCCAAAACACATCTTTTACAAACTGTAAGTATATAGCCCATCCTAATCCTAGTATATCTAGAAGAATACAATCAGGGATATTAATACACCAATAATAAATAGGAAAGAAAAAAATTAGTAAAAAAACAATAATGTGTATACATATTACCCTAAAACCCATCACTTAACATAATATGAATATAGTGATGGCCTTTCTTGAAAAATATGATTACAAATATAATAAATGACTGTAATGAAATGAAAGAGAATTAATAAATAAAATATACACATGTTAAATTACCTTTATATTTAAGTGGTGGATGAATATTTATTGGTATTGATCATGTTAGGAACTACTAATGATTATTTTGTCATCAAAAGGTTCTTATGCTAACCCTAATTATGAGAGCCTACATGGAATATTTTAATTCTAATACACATATGAATCTAATTTCATTATATGTAATATGATAACTATCAAATAAGATGAATCTAGGTTGAATACGTGTGTGTGTGTGTGTGTGTGTGTGTGTGTGTGTGTGTGTGTGTGTGTGTGTGTGTGTGTGTGTGTGTGTGTGTGTGTGTGTGTGTGTGTGTGTGTGTGTGTGTGTGTGTGTGTGTGTGTGTGTGTGTGTGTGTGTGTGTGTGTGTGTGTGTGTGTGTGTGTGCGGGTGTGTGCAGGTGTGTGTGTGTGTGTGTGTGTGTGTGTGTGTGTGTGTGTGTGTGTGTGTGTGTGTGTGTGTGTGTGTGTGTGTGTGTGTGTGTGTGTGTGTGTGTGTGTGTGTGTGTGTGTGTGCCTGTGTGTGCCTGTGAGGTGTGAGATATTTTAGGTCTAAAAGTCTT
The DNA here is from genome assembly GCA_037957365.1 of Torreya grandis. NCBI lineage: Eukaryota > Viridiplantae > Streptophyta > Pinopsida > Cupressales > Taxaceae > Torreya > Torreya grandis. The sequence goes on along the minus strand of JARHVA010004284.1, from coordinate 82,068 downwards.
AGATTAAAATAGGTAGGGTGGTATAATAGGTATGGATATCCATAGGGTAAAGGATATATTAGGCAACCTATAACCAAATGCACTAAATTTATAAGATGGATTTGAATAGCCATGAAATAAATGCTAAATGAGGCTTGGAATAATTGAAGATATAGTATGTAGAAAGCTAAGGATCCAATACATATCTAATAGGAATAATTTAAAGATAAATCAAGGTTTGAAAGAGTATTCTGAAAACAAAAGATGTAGTTGATAGTCAAGAAGGTATGGATCAAATTGAAAGTTTAGTTGATTTCTTAGTTATTTATATCTCAAACACATTAACCCAAATGATGTTATGATGCTAGAATGTCTAAAGGATAAAAAGAAAAGGATGTTAAAATAATGGGATATACTTGAGAACAAGATTAATGATCAAGGGGAAATAATGGAATGAGGGAAAAAGGGTACCACCAAGTAGAAAATATTTTATTCATAAAAAATAAAAAACTTTAATAAATTCCTAAAGACTATATGTTTTTGAAATGTAAAGGTTTAGAAACCCTTTTTTGTAATATTTTGGTATTTTTTAACTAGTGAATGAAGTATTTTATCCCATTAAGGATATAATATGCATGAAAATTTAAAATTTATACCTTTTTATTATTTTTTCTCTATTCCTTGGGACCCATTAAAGCCAATAATCACTATGAGGATTGGGTATTTACATGAAAATTCAAATGAGAATGAAGACATTTGTGAGACCTCATATCATAGTCTACTGACCAAACACACTCCAATAGACTTTTAGATCCATTGTGAGGATAATTTTGGTGTTTTATATTTAAAATAGAGTAGGGGTTGCACCAATTTATTTGATCACACATCTTTTTTTATGATTATATTTTCATATTTTTCATTATTAATTATGATATATTTTACCTTTGAAATTTTCATTTATTAATTTGTTATTTTTATAATGTCCCCATCCATACATATTATACAATTAAATCACTAAGAGAGATTGTACTTAGATAGAGAGAGGGAGATCAACAAACCCATAACAATTAGACATGGAAAAAATTACATCTTATCAAAGTGTGATATTAAACCAAACCTTGGTGTGCCAAATAAGGAGTGTGCAAATTGGGGAGATATGATGGTGGCTATGTTTCCATAGCCAAAAATGTGCAAATGGCTAATACGATGATGAAAAGACTTGAGACTTTGTCTACAAAAGGGGAATTCATATAAAATACATGTTGATAGACTAAAATAATTTTTCTAAAATAAATATAAATGAATTTTGGTGGTTGAATGAAAATCTCAAACATTTACCTATATTTTTAGGAATAAATCAGTTATAGTTGGGAGTGGAATATGATAAATTAGATAACATAGGATATTATTTCTTGTGAATAAGGACCGATTTATTCCAATGTGTTATAATGTAACTCATGAGCTTAGAGAATAAGGGATAACTATTATATGAAAGGAGGTAGTGAGTATGTTTTATAAGAGAGAGATAAGGGGAGTTGGGAATCTATGGATACTTATGGTGGTGTAGAGTGAAGAGACCAATAAAACTATGGTAGTGATTAGCTACAAAGATAATATTAGAAATAGATAGAAAGGATATTAGAGGTTAGGATTGAGGAGAAAGCCATATCAAAGATTATTTAATTGATTATAGATGATACCAACGTGATACTATAATTAATTATGTAAATTGAGATAATATTACTAGTATAATGATACACAAGATGGAAATTACACATGTTAATATGATCATTCAAATTATTCTACCATGGAATCCAAATTATGTTAGATTAATTACTAAGTGAAAAAAATGATAAAAGTGCTTAAGGAATAATATGTATTTGAAAATTAATAATTAGTTGGTTCTTTAAATATGCACCCTTAATTTTTATATAGTTGATAATTTCTTGGTTTAATGATGGTTACACGAATTTTGATTATCACTTATTTTTTAATGTTAGGTGTTGAGGAATGGTGTGCATTATAATATACCCAAAAATTTAAATAAGGATGGGAATATTAGTATTTGAAATAATACTTATTAGTATGTTTAAAGTAAATATGTTGCTTATAGGTTCTACATTTATTAAGAGAATGGGTGGTTGAGCGATGCTAAAAAAAATAATTTATTTCTTTTAATAAGTATAGAAATGGCTAGGAAGTTCCCATTGGGTAAATCAAGCCATTCCATAGTGTGGGGGCCTTCTCTAAGTGGAATTGGTGATATTTTTTCCATTTTAGATTTAACTCATTATTTATAATGGATTTAATAGAATAAGTGTGGTAGGAAAATATGGGGACAAACCTTAGAATTTCCCCTAATTTTTTGAGGAATGCTCAAATTTTGGAAATTTTCATTGGATTTGACATGTCAATTTTTAGGTTTATATATTGATTATATATTTTGTTTTTGTGTTGAATGATTTCATTTATTTTTTAACTTTATAAACTATGATTTTTTTTTTAATTATTGAAGGGATGCCATGTTCTTTTAACATCATTGATCATGTTGATGATATATGGTATTTTTATTTTTTTAGCGTTATCATCCTAGTCGATGTTATTTATTTATTTTAGATTTTAGTTTAATTTAATTATTTTGATCAATATGTTACTTTTTGGATATTTTTCATCTATGATTTCAATGTGTGTTAATAATAAAATAAGTTTCATATATTCTAATATTTTTAAAATGTTCCATCTTAGGTCTTCCAATGGAGGAATTCTAAGAGGAATTTATGAAAAGTTTTGGTATTCGTTATCACTAGTGTCAAAGTTGTGGCTTTCTTCAATTTGTAAGAAATTTGGACCATACTAACTTCATGTTTTAAATAATACATTTGTGTGAGTTATTTTTAATGGATTAAATTTATGTGTCATTATTGATCATCAAAAATAAATAAATCTTCATCATATAAGGACTAAATGCCATAAATCTAATTTTTATATGTTCTTGTCAATACTCATCATTTTTTGTATCCTAATAATAGATGTATATTTGAATAAAATATCAAAGGGAATGTAAAACAAGATATTTAAATTTATGTAACTAAAGTTTCACCACATATAAATATGTGATCATCATTTGTTTTCTTATTGGAATTATAAAGTAGAATTTTACACTTTCTTAATCAAAGATGGATAGATACTTATCCCTTAGTAGTAGGGATGGGAGAGACAATCGATTGTGTTTTTTAGTATTTTGGAAGTGTTGAATATTTTTGGTAGTATTTTGGCTTATCAACATCAAAATACACTATGGTTACATGTAGACCAAGATGCACATTGATATACTTAAGTAATGGCATGCCAATGTATGTGTTGGTTGTGGGAATTATAAATTTATTTTTAAGGCTATTAAATGGGAGATATTATATGTTTGGGTTAGATTAATACTTATTATGAATGCTACTATAAATGAATATTATGCAATGGATTATGAAGGTTGGGATTAATCTCATGTAGTGAGTCCAAGGTTGTATAAGGAGGATATTATATGATAGTGGGAGGTTGAATATCATGAATTTAATTCATAAATTTTTGTCCTAATTTGATGAGTTGTGAAATATATATTTGTGGATTATAGTTAATTTTGTTAATAATTCAAAAATAAAATCTTGTTTTCTTGAGGTCATTTAGGGAATATTTTAAGGTCTCAATTAAGCATTGGGGGTAACATTTATTCCATAACCTTTTTTCTATAAATGTTTCAAATTACAAGTCATCGATCTTTAAAATAGTCAATATATGAATATCATCTACTATATAAAGTATTTATCAATAATTATCTCACCCAATGGGAATTCTATTGATTTTTTTAAAATTAAGTTGGGCTATGGTCTCAATTATGTGATGTAAATATTTTCTAGACTTTATCATTATTAAATTATTTGACATATTTTAGTGGATAATGGGGATTAATATATATAATGTAAGTTTTAAATTATTAACTTTATATGATATGTAAATTTTTGTATAATTTCCAAAGTAAGTATTTTATGTGACATATTGTTGAGTTATTCTATGTAATTAGGTAGGTTGGATTTTTTCGTAATTAAAATAGTGATATTATTGTTGAGACTTGGCATAATATTTGGTTTTTTAATGATATAAGAATTTTATCCTTAGTTTTATGGTATATTAGTGGAAATTTTGAGTTTCAAATTCAATAGGTGGTGGATTTAGCATAAAATTATTTGTTGTTGTGACGGTGGTAATTTTTATTGCCATTTCTTCTTGAGAGTGTTTTTTTTGGTTTTTGGGTAGGGTCTTCATGGGAAATATTTCTCCCATAATTTACTTTAGATATGTTTAAATAGTATGCATTGATGAATTTTTGGTGTTAAATTAATTCAGTATTAAATATTAATCCATTTATATTGGTCATCTTTGGATTAGTAATAATTGGAAAAGGAAACAATTTTATGAATGCTATGTTACGATATCTATTATCTTGGTGATATATTTTTTCTTGGGTAAGCTATGAGGTATTATTGATATTTTTCACATGTAATAAATACATGGTCAAATTTGCAATCCAACATGAAATTATAGGAAATTATTTTTAGAAAAGTGTTCTTGAAAATAATCAAGATATGAAGATCGTCTACAATATAAAAGATTTTATCATTAATGATCTCATCCAATGGGAATTATATTGAGAGTTTTCTTTTTTGAATTAGGTTGGGATGTCGTATCAATTATGTGTATGTAAACATTATGTAGAATTTATTATTTTTAAAATATTTGATGTATTTTAGTGGATAATGGGGATTCATAATATAATGCAGGTTTTACATTAATAACTTTATATGATATGGAAATGTTTGTATAATTTCCATATTAAGTATTTTTCATGACATATTTTTGAGTTATTGTATGTAATTAGGTAGGTTGATTTTATTTTAATTGTGATAATGAGATTCTTATCGAGACTTGGAGTATTATTTGGTTTTTAATGATATAAGAAGTTTTATCCTTAGGTTTATGTTATATTAGTGGAAAATTTGAGTTGAAAATTCACTAGGTAGAAGATTTAGCATAAACATATTTGTTGTTGTGCTGGTGGTAATTTTTATTTCCATTTCTTCTTGAGAGGGTTTTTGGACTAAGTCTTTATGGGAAATATTTCACCCATAGTTTACTTTGGCTAGTATGCATTAATGAATTTTTAGTGTTAAATATTAATCAATTTATATTGGTCATCTTTGGATTAGTAATAGTTATCAAAGGAAATGATTCTATGAATGTTAAGTTAGGAGAGCTATTATATTGGTGATATTTTTTTCTTAGGAAGCTATGAGGTCTTAATGATATTTTTCATATTTAACCAGTTCATGGTCAAAGTTGGAACCCAACATGGAATCATAGACAATTATTTTTAGAAAATTATTCTTGAAAATAATCAAGATATGATGATCATTTATTATATAAAGTATTTTAACACTAATCATATCATCCAATGGGAATTATATTGAGAGTTTGTTTTTTAAATTAGGTTCGGATATGGACTCAATTATGTGCATGTAAATATTTTTGGGCTTTATTTTTATTAATATATTTGATGTATTTTAGTTGATAGTGGGGATTCATATATATAATGTAGGTTTTACATTAGTAACTTTATATGATATGGAACTTTTTATAAAATTTACATAATAATTATTTCATGACATATTGTTTATTTACTCTCTATAATTAGGTAGGTTGATAATTTTCATAAGTGTAACGATGAGATTCTTGTCGAGACTTGGAGTAATATTTGTTTTTTTTAATAATTTATATATTAATACATTTATATTGGTCATCTTTGGATTAGTAATAATTGGAAAAGGAGACAATTTTATGAATGTTATGTTAGGAGAGTTATTATCTTGGTGATATTTTTCACATGTAATCAATTCATGGTCAAAGTTGGAATCCAACATGAAATCATAGGCAATTATTTTTAGATCTCAACAAATTTCATGAGAATGTACGAATTTTGCATTCCACCACTAAATGTTTTGAGGTGTTACCATTTGGGTAAGATATTTATAGAATATATATTATAAGTTTGAGGTATTAGTAAAATTTGATTAAGATCATTGAGACCTAGAGGTGGATGGATTAGGTCTTGAATTGTATGGGGAGATGTAATCCCATAATTAGGTGATGGGAGGGGTTTATCTTTGGATGTTTAGATAGCAATAACATTATTTTTTGATTGGAGAGATATTTTATTTTATGTTTGAATTTGTAATTTTCTTTCATGAGATAATATTACCATCTATCTTGATTCAAGGATTATTTTAAGGTCTTATGGGACAAGGATCTCACTTTTATTATAGTTTTGGTTCTAAGGAAATGATAAATATTTTGAAGAGACTTTATTCAGTCATGTTATGGTTAGATTTATGTGCTAAGGATTTCCATATCTGAATGAAATCTTGGGGAGAATCATGATATATTTTTACCATAGACAAAAATTAATTAGATATTTTTAGGTAAATAATGCTATTATAACTCATATTCTAAAGTGTTGTCTAGATCTTCTAGTTTTTTCAAGAACTTTTTTTCCACATATATGAAATTTTATTAGATATTTTAAGGTAAATCATTCCATTAGAACTCATAGACTAAAGTGTTGACCAAATATTCTAGTTTTACAATTGATTTGGAGTGTGATTTTATTATATTGTTCGTGTATATAAAAACTTAGCATAGTTCAATATATTCAGGATATTGTTATTTAACCTAAGTTAACATATTATGTCAACTAGGATTCATTTACCTTTTTTTATTTTCCAATAATGTTTTTTGAGCTACATTATAATGATATAAATTAATCCCAATACCTCACATGTAATCATTATATTATAATAAGTATTCTAAGATAGGAACTTATGGAGGAGAGAAATATATTTATACTATTATTTTATCAAATTTTATATGTTTTGAGTTAATTTCATTCTTTAAGTATTTTAAAAATTCATAACATAGGTTTTTAATGGAATGGTTTTTTAATATTTGTTCTTACAAGAGCATAAATAAGATATAGGAAATGTGAATTTGTACTTGTTTATGCATAGTGCTAGATGAATCTACGTAACCCCACTTTTATGAAATTTTGAACCTCACAAAGTGAGGATACCAGTGTTAGAGGCAATTATTTTGTCTCCGTCACTTATTTTTTTAATTTTCTTTAAAAAAAAAATTCCTCCTCATGTTTAATATTTTTTGTTAGAAAGTGTCAATAAATAATATTTAGGGAATATTGAAAAATATCTTGGGTCATTTCTCCCTCATAATTTCAAAGGAATCATATTTAGGTTTGAGAAGTCTCCCAAATCTCATATTTAGTGTAGTCAGGTTAAAAAAAATTAAAATGACCTTTTTGTATGTTATTGAAGATATTTAGTAAGTATTTTCAAAATTTTAGGGGCATACATAATTTTTTTGAGAGTGAATATACTTTTATAGGGTATTATATAAATATTAAAAATTATAGAAAATGTTTCACCTTGTTTTTGGTTTAAAAATAAATATGTTTCACTAATAAATGTAAAAAATTATAGATATCAAAATGCTAAAGATGTATAATAATTAAAAATTTTAATTTTCAAAATTGAAAAATATGTAAAATTGTTATTTTCACAAAAACTAAGAAGAAATGTAATTATTTCAAATCAGGTTTCTATTAACTATATTATTTATCTGAAAGTGGAAATTAATAAAAGACTAGACTATACCTTCTCAAAATTAGTAATAAAATTTGAAATTATTTCTGGATAGGTCCACTCTTCCTAGAAAACAACATAGGCCATTCATGTATATTGAATATCGACTAATCCCAATTGACTATGATTGAATATTGATAAGAAAATATAGAAAAATAAATGTTTGATAGTAACAAATTATAAGCATAATATAAGAATATTATTATACCAAAAAACTCTTCAGAACAACAATGTAGGCCACTTTCAACTATTGATTCTAATTTTTTTTTCATTGGCTATGACAAAAATATGAGTATTTCACCATCTATAACTATGTTTGTTGAGGCTAATGACACACTTTTAGATATGAGAAGACTGTAAAAAGATACTTTTAATTAGAAACCCCATTTTATTACACAAACCAAATTGATATAATTTTGATATTATATATCCAAATTAAAAATATATATAAATAGAAATTAAAAATATTTAAATAGATTTTAAGAGTGAGGAAAGCCATCCAAAATGGCTTAGATTAGCTTTGTATTTATAGAGGTTTTAACTCTAAATTTTTGGAGATGTATTGGTGAATAAAAGCTAACATACCAAGACATAAATAAAAAAATATTTAAAAATGAAATGTGACCCAAAATAAACTTGAAAAATTACACTCGGATAAGTTTGATCCTTGTAGTTAGGTTTATGGGCACAACCCTATCTAAGAATAATGAATTTGTATATAAAGATAAAAGATCATAATTGGGGATCCCTATGACAAATTATAAGGATGGACAATAAATGGAAAAAAGTATAAATGTAAATAGATAATACAAAATACAAATGTGCCAATAGATACCTTATTCACTATCAATAGTCTATATGTGCAAAGTTGTAATAAATAACATCAAGGAGGGGGTTCTACTAGATTTACATGTCTACATTCCCCCCTTCATTATAGTAATGAAATTTATAGATTCAAATAAATAATAATTTTGGATGTCTAACAAACACTTTTTATTGTGACTTTTAAATCTTTATTGTGTAGAATATTCAATGATAAAACTTGAAATAACACATGTAGTAGTCAATTTCCATATATGAAATATGAAATTATAATTTTGAGATCAAAAACGTAAATAGTGAGTAAAGAGTTCACTTGTATGCATGTGTTATTATGTCACATGTGGATAATTCTCATGCTTTGCATAATGAAGAAGGGATACCTTTGGTCATACCCATTTCCTATCCATGGAAATGAACAATCCCTTGAATGGGAGTGGGATAGAAATATGGTGTTGGGTGTGACTAAACCCTTGACCATATTGACTCTAAAAACTAAAATAAGTTTCACCTTGTATCCCAAGATAAAATTTTGGAGAAAAAATGCCCCATTATAGAAACACTTTGAGAAAATAGTTTCTTATGTTGAATCACTGATGAATTGAGAGTGATCATCTCAATTTTTGAATAACTAATCAAGCCTATGAGTTAGAAATATGTATATTCCAAATCTCACAAATGTGGATAATTGCACCATGTATTCATCCTAGAATAAGGTGTAACTATGATGGGTTTTATAGAAGTGATGCCAAATCTATTTAATGTCACTAGAATCAAATGTACATCACTCGTAATAGAAGATGAAACCCCAAAATGGGTTCGTTAGAAGTAATTCCAAGGTCATTGAATGTCATTAGACTCAAATGTAAATTAATTATAATAGATTTAATCACACCACTACATATGGATCTAGATTGTATTTTCATGATTAAAAGAGAATGAATAATATTCATGTCCCCATCATGACCACATTGCAAAGATATTTGAATTGAAGTGAACTTTTTCCTTTGAAATTGTAACTTTGAACTTTGAAAATATGCATGAACAAACATCATCCCTTTAAAAATATAACTTTGAACATTAAAAATGTGCATGAATAATCATCATGCCTTTAAAACTATAACTTTGAACTTTGAAAATGTGCATGAATAGGCATCATGACTTTTTAATTTTTAGTAATGTGCATGAACAAGTATCATGCCCCCTAAATTTATGCTTGAATGACATAATTACATGCATATATATATTCAATTATAATTATATGCGAAAACTATAAATTTGATCCTATAACTATTTTTCATATGTTGATACATATGCATTCAAGTGTGTATGAAGTTTACTTCATTTTTTTAAAATGAGTGTATGTGCATGTTGTATGCTCCTATAATTTGTATTAATGTGCCAATATCTACCATTTTTTAATTTATAAATTGTTATGGACATTTGAAACATGTACTTTGTTATAGAATCTAGTTTTTATGTTACCTTGAATCCTTGAAATATATATTGTCTTTGATCTAATTGAGTGCACTTGTGTGGCATGTGCACCCAAAATTTATACATGTATGTATAATTTGTCAAGAATATATGAGATATTTGTCATAAATTTGTAACATTTGGGTTATTTTTACCATTCTAAATTTTGTTTTTAAATGTTATATGTGACAACTTATTCTATGTGATAATCTTGATGTTTGATTTTTGATGGGAGGGATGAGAGTACCGAAAGAATAATGTGTACATTTTGAAATATGTTTGAGAAAATTATAGTTTGTTTAAGTAGATATTGTTTGAAGTTTTATTATTTTAACATAATATAATTTTGACTATTATTGAGAGGACCATTTTAATTTGATGAATATTTTTTACAAATATTTTTGAAGGCAATAGTTTTAACAAAATAATTTTGAGATAATAATGAATATGCAATAAACTCCATGTATAGGCACATGTTAATTTGGTATTTTTCAAAAAGGTTGATTGGTATGATGGAAATATTAACATGTATAAAATATTATTGTGTGTGTTCTAATGAAATTAACATGGAGTGATTTTGATATGTTTTCTTGAGATATTTCCTGTAAAATTTGAGAAGATTTAGTTGTAAAGTTTTTAAAAAGAAAAGTCAACCCATATCAATAGGTTAGTTGAAAATAATATTATAATTAATTTGCATATTGATAATTTGTGATTTTTGAGATATGAGTTATATAAAAATACTATAAAAGAGAGATATAGGGACAATTATATTAGAAGAGGTGGAGGGCATCCTTTAGTCTGAGGTTGGTCTGAGCCTGGTATGCCAAAAAACCCATTTTTCATGTTTTTTCAAAAATTGTAAAATTTATTTTGTTTGTTTTTTCTAAATGTATTTGAAAATTATTTTTGTATTTTTATAGTCATGTCCATCCCAAAATGACCTTGTCTATACCCTACTATAATATTTCTAAGATGATCCTAGACTTGTCTATAGATCTATTTGCTTGAACACAATTATGTTTATGGACATGTTCTTTCTAGTGTGGACTTATCCATAGGAAAATTTGATACATTAACATACATTGTGAATTCATTTTTTATTGTATTTGTATTGGATTGATAATTTATAATCTCCATATTTGTTATGTAGGTTGATATGGGAGCTTAAGAGTTTATATGAAGTCATATGATGGAGAACTTATGAATGTTATCCTTAAGTGACATATAGAGGGCCACACTTGATGTAGTTAGTTTTGGCCATGTTGGGAGGTTAGTTGAATTCCATATGACATGTACATGATGAAAACATTGTTTTAGTATTGGGATTTAGATACTTTTACATTTTGGCTCTTGATAGGGGAGAAGACTATGACATTAGAGGTTATTTGGAGGATATTATTGCTTCCAATTATTGGTACATGGGTAACCTTGTGGGGTGGTAGTGGGATAGTTAATATAGCATAGACACAATAATATATAATTGGTATTGCTTAGGGTGCTTGATATGGTCCCTGTAATACCATAATTTTTATCATTAGAGATTGTATTGGCTATATTTCTACAATTGCAAAAGTTCATTTATGAATTAATAATACATTTCATTTAGTGGATGGTGGTGATGTATACATTTATTATAGGAAGCACTAGTTTTTACAAGATATAAATGACTTTTTTACTATGTATTAATGGGTTCATACTATGTTTACCCACTTATACAAATATTTTCATCAATTCACATGAGATGGATTTGGCAGAGGGTTGGAATCATCTACCTTATTCCATTGTTGGGCCTATGAGCATTATTATGATATGTTCTATAGGGATACCTCATGGTGAATGGGTACATCTATATATGTATGTTGAGAGATGGGTTAGTATAACCCATGTTTTGAGGAGGGGAATGATAGAGTGTGGCTAAATATTGGATTGGATATCTAAAGATATTATGGTTTGGAGACCCTACAAGGGTTTTGGAAGGTGCTTTAGGATGGGCTAAAAAATTAGGAGGATTCAGGTGATCAATTAGATTCATAACCAGTGGCCAGATGTATATGAACACTATTTATTTGAGTGCATTTTTTTCTTAATTTATACATGATGTATACCCAATATATTTTATATAGAGGTTATTTATGAGATCCTAAATATGCTAAGGTGGATAGACGCTGACCCAATATTGTTGACATGATACCTATTATATTGGTAAAGGTAGATCATGTGATCTAGGCTCCTAATGAAAATTATGATGGTTGTACACTAGCATATAGACAATTGTGGATGGTCCATAAGAGGCCCATTTTGTTCCTTATTATAATATAAGGAGCCCCTAATGCATAGGTCAGAGGAGATGTAGGTGGAGCAATAATTGCTAGTCTTTATATCCTCTTATGAGTATGTATATGTATATTTATTTTTATAATTTTAATTAATTTGATATATTTTATATTGATATCATGTATAGTTTTTTCTATAGGGTATGATGAGTACTTTATGACCATAATAGAGACATCCCTCTAGGTTTTGATGTGACACGTGCCTAGTGAGGTAGTTCCTTATTAGATTTTGGAGTGTATAATAGATATTATGAGTGATCGTGCCCTCTTATTTAACCAATCATAAATAACTAAAATTATATACATTTTAATTGAAATGAATAATGATGACTTGAGATCCAAGTGAGATGCAATGATTATTGAGCTTGAATAGATTAGGGTAGAGATTACAATATGTTATATACCCCCTCCTGCTCTACCAGAAGTTCTAAGTTAGAGTCTATTATCTAAGTACATAAACCTAAAATTTGATAACATGGATTTACAAACATGAGTGGTTGTGTATTAGGATTACAAGATGAGGATTCGATACCACTTGTGATCATGACTTGTTGATAGTGGGGCCTCATATTTACATGGTCCCTTATTGATTGAAAGATTTGTAGAGGTATTTTGAGATGTAAATGGAAAGAATCCCATGTTATTGAGTGACTTTAGATTTTTATACTTATATCATGTTAAAAATTTGATCATATATAGACTTTTATGCATTCATTTTTTCATTGTTCTTATGTGGAATTTATTTTTCATATGTTTTTAAGAATTTTTGCACTTGAAAATTGAATTCATGTGATGAAATTATCACTTATTATATTGATAAATTTGATTATTCTATCATAATTTAAATGCATTAATGACATTTTATTTTAATTTGTAAAACATTAATGTAAATTATTTGAGAATTGTAGAATGAGTTGATCATCTTGATGAAAATAAAAACTATACATGATACTGATTGTTATTTATAACTACATTTTGATAATGTATCTATGGCTATGTACTATTAAATATATAAAATCCTACATTATTTACTTTTTACACTTGTATTCAATACTATTGATGGTAATTTGATATATTTGAATTATGTTCATATCTTTGATCTTAATTTTGGTGCTTTTTTTGTATCCATGTTTTTGTAGTTTGAGATGTAATTTTATTATGGATCATAGTGTCCTTCATGTTTTTCATATTACTTCAAATTTTTAACAAAACACCTTTAAAAATAAAATATAATATGATATTATCTTTATTCACTATTCCATTTATTTTGTTGTAACAAAGGTTTCCCCAAAACTAAATTTTCTTGTTGAATAATATGTCCTACGACCAATAGTACTCATTGTCTTTATTCCCAAAATGATTCGTAAAACAATATACCCCATATCATATCCATGTGTATGTTTTAAATATTTCTCATTTTATCGCACACTTTAAATATATTTTATTTTACATGTATTATGTTCTTGCATAGCATCTAAAACACTATAATTCTTTATGTGTAGTATTGATAAGTGCTTACATTATCATTGGTTATCTTTGATATATTGTTGTATTCAAAGAGGAATATGTAGGAGTAGATGAAGGATATGATTTTTTTACCTTGTTTTCCACTTTTGAAAATGTGATAATCCAATTATCTAAAAAAATTGATATCTATTCTCACAAAGAATAACAATAATTATCTCAATATTTTTTTATACCATGATAAGTGAAAAATGGCTTGCCTTTTACATATTCCAGATATGAGGAGGATGATAGTAATTAGGAAGAAGGGTAAATAAATTATTATCCAAGAATGTGTTTAGAATATGATGGGGTTAATATCAAAATCTTTAAAATTGGAGTGGTTTCCTCTTATTCAAAGAAGATTTATTTACATTGGATAGTGTTTTGTAAATTGGTTCCTTCCCTTTATTGAGTACCTTAACTTATTATTCCTTGATTGTGTCTCTTTCCATTTATTCATCTATATTATGAGTGATTTTAAATGGTTTTTTTTAATATTTTAGATATAAATTCACCCTTTTATTGATAACCTTTTTATTATGTGAATATGGTCCTAACTCATTTGTATTAGTAGTTATTTGTGTTGCCAAATTGAGATCACATGTATATTTGAAAACATGCACATATAATTTATTAAAATAAATACAAATTTTATCAATTTTATCCTTATTTGAGTGGATATAAGATACCCAACTAAATGTGAATTGATTTTCCAATTTTAAGGGTTGATAATTTAAATAATTCAATGTATTTTTTTATCAAAAAAATTAATCTTAAATATGCTCATAATGGCATTGTTGCAAACCTTGTATATGTTTCAATATTAACTTAGGTACCATGTGTTTGTGATAATATGAAAAGAATGCATCTTATAATATTTTAAATTTAGGTAATAATCCATTATGGAAACTATAAAACCAATCTAAATCATCTTGTGTGATACTTTTATGAGAATATTGTAGTAAAGTGTGTCCTCATTACCCTATTCTCTAGAATAAAGTGTATATTATGTTAAATGAGTACAAGGATCTCTATGACCATTTAAAATGGGTAGTATATGTATATATAAATATTTTTTATTTGGATGTTCATATACAAATCATGTAAGAGGTTTTCCTAAGATAACATTATCTTTGATATCGACAAAATATGATCTAGTTTGTAAAGTGAGATCAAGTACCTTATTTTGGAGGTCACCAATAGCATGCATCATGGGCATAATATGAATATTAAGAATATTAGTGGTTTGAAAAGGCTCATTCATGAGTTTTAATTAATAATATATTTTAAAAACATTATTATAGGATCATGGCAAATATCATTGCATGGCTTAGGATTGATTTTTAAAACAAAATTAGTGAAAACATTATAATCATTGCATAATTGATCACATTGAATTTATATAGGATTAGAAACATCACATTTATTTTAATTGGATTATATTAACTTAGAATAGGAGGTATATTCATCATAATTAGTGTTTTCTTGAGACTCATAACCTATGAATTTAATATGACTATATTGAGAATCTTTTCATAATATGACATGATCATCACTTTGTAAATTTAAAGCAATAATGTCACTTTTTATTTATATTTCACATTAATTTTCATCCTTTTATATTTAAATAGAGGGATAATATGTATATAATGAGATGTTACCATATTATTTATCACTGCCAAGGGAGGAGAAGATTATCAAAATGTTTTAGATCATTATCCATGATTAAAGGAGAATGTGACATATCATATGCATTTTCAGCATACCTTTAATAAAGAGAGAGGGGGACTAACACACTCATTTTTATAATTTTCCATTTTTATGTAAGGGTTATGTTGTTTTAGTTTATATTTATTAATGTGATGTAATGTAGTGGCAAACTTAAGAGGTAAACAAGGTGCAATAATTATTTATATTCACATTTTGAGCCTTTTGAGAGATTAAGGGAAAGAATATATTCATTATTATTATGCTCTTTTTATTCTAATTTATTAAAATAGGAATACAAGGAAGGAATTGGCTTTTCAATTTCTAAATTAATATTCTCACTTTCCTCTTCATTATATTATTCAATATTTCACCAATCATCTTGATTTTTGATATTGTAATCATAATTTTAATCATAATCATATCTATCATAATCATGTTATTAATTGACATAAGAAACATCATAAATTGTACAAGTGTGATCATTAGTCTATTCATTATCATAAGCATAAGGTGAGCATTGTTACACAAGAAGAAATCCAAAGGATGAAGACTATTGGGCATTTCAAATTTAGAAGCCATTTCATATATTTTATCTAAAATATAAAACATATGACAAATATCAAGTTTACTGCTAACAAAAAATTCATCATACCAAGAAAGAACGAATATCAATGACTGTAATCAGGTAATTTGTGTTTTATTTTTAGGATCTCAAATATAATGATCCCAATCATAAATAGTTAAAATGAACAATAGGGTACTAAAAATAGAGTATTACACCATCATGTAGCCACATTATACATTCTATATGGTATGTTGATATTAACTTCTTAGTGCTAATTACTTATTGATGCACTACAAGAACAAATGATAGAAGGCTTCTTATTACTGAGAAACAAAACCTATATATTTTTGATATATTGTGAGGTTTGTAGAAACTTATATATATATAGTATTTTCTAATGGTTTGATTATTGGGGTAGTACCCATCACACCATGGCTTAGGTAAAATTGAATATCTCTTTACCTAGAATGACAAAACCTATGAGTTTTAAAACTATCTCAACCTAGTTTACATGAAAGTGAGAAGAGAAAGAGAAAGAAATTGAAATTGAAAACCAAATTAGAAGAAAATATTTTTGTGTATAGGAATCAAAAAATAAAATGAAACCCCATGATAAAATTTGGAAAAAATAATGCTCAAAATTGTATAGGTTCACCAACATGTTTAAACCTATTTTTGAATTAACAATAAATATGTTTCACTAATAGATGTAGAACTTTATAAATATTAGAATTATAAATATGTACAATAATTAAAAATTAAGATTTAAAAAATTGATAAATATGTAAAATAAATATTTTTATAAAACATTAAGAGTAAATATACTTATCTTAAATTATATTTTCTATTGACTCATCTAGCCAATAGTTAAAATTAGTAAGAGACTAGACTGTGCATGCTTAGAATCATGAACATAATATGAAACTATTTTTTGATAGGTTCACGCTTCCTTGACATAATAAAATCCATTGATTTTTTTTACTATGGACTTGTCCCAATATATTTTGACTGATTAATGATAAGAAAAAAAAGTAGAATATTCAAAATGATAGATCATAAGTATAATTTGAGAATATTATCAAATATGATCACTCTCATTGGACAACAACACATTCCACTTATGTATGTTGATTGTGGACTTGTTCACATTGACAGTGATGGAAATTATAACTATTTCATAACATGTGCCTATGTTTTATGAGGATGTTGACATAATTTTATATTTTAAATACCACCTGGAGATACATGCAATACAAAACTCTGTTTTTCTACACACAAACCAAATTTATATCAAATAAGGGTGTCAAAATAAAGGAATTTAGTTGGAATGACCTTGTTCAAACCTTTTTGAATGATCAAGTGATGCATTAAATTACTAATACTTCAAAGAGGGATTAGACTAGAATGTGTTTCTCCCACTAACATTTATGTGTCAAATTATGAGTGCAAGTTTAAATGTTATTTATCCTATTTTACCCTTAACACAAACATGTAAATATGAACTTTAGCCTTTGAAAAAATTTAATATATATTTGTAAAAACTATAGATAAAACATGAAAATATTTGAATAGATTTTAAGAATGAGAAGTTCCATCCAAAATGACTTAAATTAGATTTTTATTTATGGAGATTTTAACTTCAAATTTTTGAAACTGAATGGTGTAAAAAGACTGACCTATCAAGAACTAATGGACAAAAAAAATATTTAAATGAAACATGACTTGAAATAAACTCTAAAATTGTGTTTGGATAATTCCACTCCTTGTGTATAGGTCCATATGTCCAACCCTATAAAAAATAACTTGTCTAGAAAGACAAAATACTTGAAGTGAGGATCACTATGACAAATTAGAAAGTTGGACAATAAATGGAAAAAAATATGAGATTAAATAGATAAGACACAAAAAAATGTGCGAGTAGATACCTTATTCATTTTCAATAGTCTATATGTGAATATTTTCAATAAATAACATCAAGAAAGGGTTTGTAATATATGTGGGTGTCCATAATAAAAATTTGAGGAGGTTAGTACCTTTATATGATTTTAAAAAATTCATGTAAATTAAAAATTCAAGGCTCTTCCTCAATATTTCAAGACATAAATCTAGGAAAATGTCACCTTCCAAGGGTTTTTTTTAGTTTTAAAAAAATCATCTTTTTATAGGTTATTATAATTCTAGTAAAATTTATTTCTAGATTATTCTAGTCTATGCAATTAAAAGCATAAGTATTTTGTGTGTGTGTGTGTGGTTGTGGGTAGTCAAAGGCCCTTAAATAACCATTCCCAATATGTAAGTATGATTAATTGGAAACCCCACTTGATGATACTAAAAATATTGCTCAAACTAATTGATGGAAATTTTATTATTCATCACCCATCCCTCATATCCTCACCTCTATATTGTGCCTATGTCAAATTCTTCTCATCCTCTTTTTTTGAGGTACAATCACTAAGAGGGGGGATGAATTAGTGATGCAAGATATTTCAAACTTAAATTTTAATCCTTTCAAACTCTTAATCAATGATCACAAGCATTCATAAAGTATAGAAAATGTTCATAATAATGAATAAGCAAGATCACACACATAACACAAGATCTATGTAGGAAAACCTCTTAGGGAATAAAACCTAGTCTCAAGCCTACAAACACATGGACTAATTGTCTTATAAGATGATCACAAACATGAGAACCTTTTAGTGAAGCACGCACTTCATAAAGAGTACCCACCCCTAAATGTGAACAAGTGCCCACTTGTTCTAGATGTTGAGTACCCATACAACACCTTATTAAATAAAAAAATCTATAATTTTGATTGAAAGCCAATATGATTGGAGACATAATTTATAACACCTTTCTATCAACTCATCACACACACACACAACCTTGCTCATATAGGCAATGCATCCAAAAAACCCTTTTGGATCTCTCTAGTCTTCTTCATTTATCCTCAATCTATTCTATACTTTAGCCCATCCATTTAGTACACTCTCTTTGATCTCTTTCCTTCACCTCTATCTTTTGCTCTCCCAAAACATACACATTCAATGCTAGAAACCATTACATCGGTCTCTACTATATATAGATTTTTCATGCATATCAACTTTTAAGTCAACCAATATGATTTCCTTAACCCTTAAGACATCTTACTTAGCTTAATACCATCCTCAAAGGCTATACACAATAAATATGGGTTACACTTGAGTAGCTATTCCTTTCAATAAGGCCTCATTAGCCCTTATAAGTCTCATGGAGACCCATTCACCCATTTAGCACTTCATTGAGCAAATAAGGAACATAATATCACTTTAAGTTATATGTGTCCAATCCATATGATCTCTAAGACATCTTCAATTAATTAAACCTACCAAAACATTCTTTTGTTAACACACAATTTACTCAAATAACATTTTGTACATTGTAACACCATTAGTGAATAAATAATCAACTTTGAATATCCATAAATTTAACTCTACAAACATTCAAACCTTTTAACTAGGTTATTTTAATTCACCTTGAAGTTCTCTGCAACTTTGCCTTTTACACTATGATCAAATTCTATACATATCAAAAGGTATATCTCAAAAATTATAGACTAGTTCTCCCTTATAAATTCAAAAATTCAAATTCCAATAGTCACTGAGAAACTGTTAAACATTAGACATGTTAACCTCATCTCATGCACCTTGGAAACATTGACCAAATATGCATCATCAATCTCCATGGATCAGCCTGGTCTTTACCTTGTAACACTCACCATTTATCTTCGATGTAAGCTCCCATGATTGTGCCACTTGGTATCCTTTCATGCCTTTTGCACACATTGACTCTTTGACTCGACCTGCTCTATTAATCTCTTGACTTCATGATCATACACTCGCCATTTATATTTTATCTAAGCTCCATAAATGTGACACATGTCATTAGTGCATTAATTTTTTTAACATATTTACTTTTATGCACATCATTAGATCAAGATTTATGATTTAATGTCTATTGTTAGATCTACTGACTAGTTGACCTCAGACTTCAATTTGGTTAAACTTGCTGGTCTCTAGCCTATCATAGTCTTCTAGAACAACTTTTAAGATTTATCTTGTGATTAAAAATACTTTAGGATTCCAAATCTTTACGGTACCTTCTTGGCACAATAGAAAATATTTCTATGAAATCCTTTTACCTTAGTTGACTTTATGAGTACCAAAAATAAATGCACAAACTAGTTAGTTCATTGATATCTACATGATGTACGGTGATGTCTTGGCTTCTCTTTAGCTATAAGATGCATGTTTCTCATTCCAAATGATCAAATGACACACCAAAGCTTCATCACTACATCTATGTATGCCTCATAACCTCTTTTTTGTCCTTATAGACCTGTATATGTGCTATATATTCTCAAAGCTATCAAGCAAAACTTCTTTATCATTAATACATTAGTACCACATTCTCTCTTTGACATCAATGACAACCTAACATCAATTACAATGCTCAACAATCTCCCCCTTTTTTATTGATGTCAAAACACCCTCAGAATGACTTCATTTAAACTTATTCAGTCTAACCTTTTTCCCCCTTTGACATTAATGATAAAGGGTCTCTTTATCAACATGCTAAAAAACATTCATCAACATCATGATGCATTCAAAATACTATTTGATATGCTCAGAATACTTACATACTTTCAAGTGAATGAGTCAATTTATCCCCCTTTGACATGCACCAATCTGAGCTTGAACTTCTTTGATCCTTAGATCTAACAAACTACTCATAGAGCTTAGAAATCTCCCCCTAACATTATGCTCCATCTCTTCAATCATCTTAAACTATCTTAGTTATCTTCCCCTAACTCCATGACATACACAACTTGTCATATATGACAACACATTCTCCTCCCACTCAAATAACATTTTAATGATTCATAGACAAGGAGATGACTCCCAAGCTTTGTCTTAGATACTCAAATGTGGCCTTTGTCAATAGCTTAGTCATAATGTTTGTAATATATTCTTTTCTAGACACCTATTCTAACTTAACAATTTTATTACTTGTTTTTTCTCTTAATAAATGATATCTAATAGAAATGTGCTTAATTTTTGATTGCATAACATAATTATTAGAGATACTAATTGCAGTATTATCACAATAGATAAGACAAGGTCCATTTTATCTTACCTTATAATTTTCCAAGGTTTGTTTCATCCACATTACCTAAGTAAAATAAGAAGAAACAACTATATACTTAGCTTATATAGTTGATAGAGATACAAAGTTTTGATTATTTATCAGCCAAGACACCAATAATTCACCCATGAATAATATACCACCACTATTACTCCTCCTATCATCTATACATCTTGCCTAATATGCATCTGTGTATGTCTTTATAGTAAATCATTTACTCTTGGGGTACCATAAACCATCTATTATGATCTTGAGATATCTTAAGATCCTTTTAAGTTCTTTAAGTGAGATTCTCTAGGATCAACTTAAAACCTTCCTAAAAGGCTCATTGTTTTCATGATATCAAGCCTAGAAGTAGTAGATTATAAGAGACTTCCAATCATAGATCTACATAAATTTTGATCAAATTTTGGTGAGCCATCTTGTTTACTTAACTTGAATTTAGTGATCTTTGGAGTAATCATTAGCTTACAATATAGCATGTCAAAATTTATTAGTATATCTTTAATGTATTTTTCATGTGAAATAAATATCCCTTATTTAAGTTGGATAATTTGTAATCAAAATAATAAAAAAAGTTCTCCCAGTATTGACATTTCAAAATCAGTCTTTATAGAATTTGCAAACTCTCTACTCATGCTGTCATTATCAAAACCAACTATTATGTCATCAATATAGAATAAAACTAGTAATTGATGAGTTCCATTTGTCTTGATATATAAATTACTATCAATTATCCCTCTTTTGAAGACTTGGATAAGTAGATACTTGTCTAACATGTCATACCAAGCTCTAGGAGCTTATTTAAGACCATATAAAGCCTTTTATAGTTTGTAAACATAAACCTAATTATTTTTCATTAAAAAACCTTTAAGTGTCTCAATATAAACTTCTTCATCTAATTTACCCTTCAAAAATGTAGATTTCACATTCATTTTTTTAAACTTTGAAACCTTTGAAGCTTGTATATGATAAAAAGAGTCTAATTGATTCCATTCTTGATATAGGATCAAATATCTCATCAAATTATATCCCTTCAACTTAAGCATATCCTTCACACACCAGTCTAGCCTTATTTCTTATGACCTCTCCTTTCTCATTCATCTTATTTCTAAAAACCCACTTAATTCCTATAACATTTTTATCTTTTGGCCTAGGAACCAAATCCCATGTTTCAATTTTTACTATTTCATAAATTTCATCCTTTATGGTAAATGTCCAATTATATATTTTTTAGCTTTTAAGAAAGTTTTGGGTTCAATATTGGATAAAAAATTTGTGTCCTATTGATTTTTATTGATTAACCTTCTCCTCCAAATTTGCAAATTATAATTCACAAACCAATAACTTGGGAAACTAGATGATCCTTTTGTATTATATTAGAAGAGGATTAAGTATCCTATCTTGATTCTTCCTCTTCATCATTTAATTTATTGGGTATGTTTTCATAATTTTAAATAACATCCTCAGTAATGTTAATTGTTTGCAAGCTAGGCTTCTTGATATAACCTATATCTTCAACTCTCACATTATATCTTTCAACAACCTTATGGAGTATCTTATTGAAACATTTGTAAGTAGAACCTATGGAATAATAACCCAAGAATATGCCCTCATTAGATCTTGAGTCAAATTTTCCAATATTTTCTTCATTCCTCTTGATAAAACACTTGATCCCAAACACTCTAAAATGTTTGACATTAGCTGCACTATTTTTCCATAGCTCATATGGATTTTTATCACCATTTTCTCTAACTTGGCATTTATTTAAGATATAAATATAATTATTCATATCCTCTTCCCAAAAACCATCTAAAAGTTTGGAATCTTGAAGCATGGTTCTATACATCTCTAGGATAATTTTATTTTTCCTCTCAACTGCCCCATTCTATTGGGGTGTTCTAGTAGCAAAGTATTTTCTTATAATTCCTTGTTCTTCACAAACATCATCAAGCTCATAAGACAAAAATTCATCTCCTTTATTTGATCTTACACACTTGATTTTTGATCCTTTTTCATTTTCAACAAGAGCTTCAAACGTTTTAAATTTTCAAAAACCTTATGATTTATCTTTAAGAAAAAATATCCAAGTCATTCTAGTGAATTCATCAATTAATAAAATAAAGTAGCTATTACCTTGAATTCCTTGAGTTCTCAGAGGTCCACAAATATCTATGTGGATCAACTCCAAGGGTACTGTGGTAGAGTGATCCTTAGATTTGTATCTTCTTTTGACTTGTTTTCCATGATGACATGCCTTGTAGAGAGTATAAGGAATCTTAGTGATTTTAGGCATATGCCTTACTAGTCCTTTTGAACTAATCCTTACTAAATTATCAAAGTTTATATGCCCAAGTCTTCTATGCCAAAGCTAGCTTTCATCTAATTGAGACATGAAGCACTTTTATTTATTGGATTCATGGACCACATACAAGCTTTTATCTACCTTGTGAATGTTTTCAACTAATTTTCAATACTTGGGACTTCTAACTTCACACACATTGTCATGAAAATTCATAACATTTCCTTGTTTACACATTTATCTAACACTTAGAAGATTATGTTTCAAACCTTTTACATATAAAACATTTCCATTTTTAGTATGACCGTTATCCATACTTATAAAGCCTTTCCCAACTATGTTAGTAGAATTATTGTCACCAAACTTTACTAAACCTAAATTGTGTTTTTTGAGAGAAATGAACTTACTTTTATCTCTTGTCATATGACTTGAGAATCCAATATCTATGTACCATTTCTCAGTTGTATCCTCTTGATTATGTAAGGCCAGTTTGTACAAACATGGATTTTTCCTTTGAGTCAATATCTTTCTTTCTTTTATTCTTGGTATTTCCTTATTTACACATTTATCTAACACTTAGAAGATTATGTTTCAAACCTTTTACATATAAAACATTTCCATTTTTAGTATGACCGTTATCCATACTTATAGAGCCTTTCCCAACTATGTTATTAGAATTATTATCACCAAACTTTACTAAACCCAAATTGTGTTTTTTGAGAGAAATGAACTTACTTTTATCTCTTGTCATATGGCTTGAGCATCCAATATCTATGTGCCATTTATTAGTTGTATCCTCTTGATTATGTAAGGCCAGTTTGTACAAACATGAATTATTCCTTTGAGTCAATATCTTTCTTTCTTTGATTCTTGGTTTTGTATTTATTGAACCATTTGATAGTGTCAATAACTTTAAATTCCTTTTTCCAAAAGTCCCTTTTTCAATACTTAGATATATGTCCTTGTTAATTATAGTTATAGCAAAGAACATCATTTCTTCTCTTTGGAGAGTAAGTATAGTCCTTATATCTATGACCATATTCATTACAATTATAAAAGTTTCCATTGAAAACATAACTATAGTTGTTCATGTTAATCAACCCTTTTGTTTGATCATCAATATCCCAAGACATCTCATCCACATATTGTTTTGTAGTGATGGATTTATGCTTGTATTTAGATAAAAGAGATTCAATATAAGTCATAAATTTATCTTCCAATTGATCCATTCTTTGGTTAAAATTTGTATCAACTATAACCTATAAATGTTTGACTATTGATTAAATTATTCCTTCTTATGTCTTCACACTATCAATGCTTACAAGCATCTCATTTAATCTTTCATTCTTTTCTTTTAAAAATTCATTTTCTTCCTTTGAACATTTGAGTTCTAATAAAGAAAACATTAGATCACCTTGAATAAAAATCTTAGCCTCTTTGTCATTCATTTTACCTATGATCACCTTCAAGTGGTTAAACTTGCAACAAATGTCCTGCTCTGATACCAATTTTTATAGGTACAATCACTAAGAAGGGGGTTGAATCAGTGATGCAAGATATTTAAAAATTTAATTTTAATCCTTTAAAACTCTTAATCAATGATCACAAGAATTCGTAAAGCATACAAGATGTTCATAACAATGAATAATCAAGAGCACACCCATAACACAAGATCTATGTGGAAAACCCTCTTGGGGAATAAAACCCACTCTCAAGCCTAAAAACACATGGACTACTTCTCTTATAAGATTATCATAAACATGAGACCCTTTTAGTGAAGAACCAACTTCAAAAGGATCACCCACTTATTCTAGATGTTGAGCACCCACACAACACCTTATTAAATCAGTAACTCCAAAATTATTATTATACATCAATCTAATTGGAGACATAATTTATAACACCTTTCTCTCAACTCATCACACACATAACCTTTATCATACAAAAAATTCATCTAAAACACCCTTTTGGATCTCTCTAGCATTATTTTCTCATCCTCAATCTATTATTTACTTTAGTCCATCCACTGAGCATACTCTCTCTAATCTATTTCCTTCACCTTTGTCTTCTACTCTCTCAACACATACACATTCAAGTATATAAACCATTACCTTGGTCTCCACTATATATAGATTATTCATGCATATCAACTTTAATCTCAACCAATATGCTTTCCTTAACCCTTAATACATCTTACAAATTTCAATACCATCCTCATAGGTCATCCATAATAACTATGGGTCACACTTAAGTAGATACACCTTTCAATTAGGCCTCATTAGCCCTTATAAGTCTCATGGATACCCATTCACCCATTTATCACTTCATCAAGACAATAAAAAAAATATATCACTTTAAGGTATAGGGGTCCACTCTATATGACCTCTAAGACATCTTAAAGTCATTACACCCACCAAAAAAAAAATTTGCTAACAAAATTTTGTCAAATAATATTTTGTACATTGTAGTACCATTAATAAATAAATATTCAACTTTTAAGATCCATAATATTGATTGTAAAAACATTTAGACATTATAAATAGGTTATTTAGATGCAAATTGAAGTCCTTTATAACATTTCCTTTTACACCATGATCAAATTATGCATATATCAAAAGTTATAGCTCAAAAATTGTAGACTAGTTCTCCCTTGCAAATTCAAAAATTCAAATTCCAACGATCACTGATCAAATGTTAAACATTGGACATGTTGACCTCATCTTATGCACCTTAGTAACATTGACCAAATATGCATCATTGATCTTTATGGATCAGCCTAGTTTTACCTTGCAATGCTCACCATTGATCTTTGATCTGAGCTCCCATGATTGTGCCACTTGGTAGCCCCACATGCCTTCTACCCACATTTACTCTTTGACTCGACCCATTTCATCAATATTTTGATTGCATGATCATATGCTTTCCATTAATAGTCTGTCCAAGCTCCACGAATATGACACATGTCACTAAGACATTCATTCTTTGATGTATTGACTTTTATGTGCACTATTAGATCAAGATCTGTGATTTAATGTGCACTACTAGATATACTAACTATTTAACCTTAGACTTCAAATTTTTTAAACTTGATGATCTCTGGCCCATCATAGTCTACTATAGAAACTTTAAATAGTCATGTATCAATCTGGAAAACACTTAAGGATTACAAATATTTAAGGTACCTTCTTGTCACTATAGATAATATCTTCATGAAGTCCTTTAACCTTGGTTGACTTTATGAGTACTAAAAATAAATGCACAAACTGCTGGTTCATTCATATCTACATGATGTGAAGTGATGGTTTGGCTTCTCTTAGAATATAAGATGCATGTTTCTCATTCCAAATGATCAAGTGACACATCAGATCTTCATCAAGACATTCTTGGATTCCTTAAAGCCTCTTCTTTGTCTTTACATACCTACATATGTGTTATATATTCTCAAAGCTATCAAACACAACTTATTTATCGTTAATGCATTAATACCATATGCTCTCTTTGACATCAATGACAATCTAACATAAATGACAATGCTCAACATTCTTTCCATACATTTATGTGTATGTTGATTGCATAATTAACTAATGTTACCCTTTTTTCTAGTTTAAACTCTCCTATACCCTTCAAGCAATAATTCATCACTTCATTTTATTGATAAATATTGAAAAACCCCACCCACCCATGGAGCTTAGTGGATTTCTTTTCTACTAAATCTCTTAGCTTACATGGGAGAACTCTATAGAAAAAGTTTTACATGTGTCAAATATTTGTTTGAATAAACCCTTGATAATATTTAATGTTCTTTTTATTCATGAAGAATAAGATTGGTCTAGTGTGGCTAGTGGTCCCAACCCCCACCTAATTTTTTTTATATAAGACCCTACTAGCCCCTCTAGTGAATAAATTCAAATGTTCATAATTTTTTATGCTTATCCAAAAATCAAGTGCCATTTTTTTTATATTGCATTTTATTTATTAATTTCCATATTTTTTATCATATTGGAAGGATAATTTATAGGAATAGGAATTTATTTACATTTTATCATTTTTAATTTATAGTTGAATATGGATTTTTTTAAAATATGTTATTATAGGTATTTGTTTTTTTAGGGGGGAATTATTATTGTGTACACACTAATTTATAAATTTCCACTATTTTTTGGGGATAATTTGTTTGTAAGGTATTTTTGTGAATTTTATCAAGTGTACTTATTTTCACATTATTAAAAGTTTTATGCTCACTACATGTACTAATTTATTTATATTAACCTCTATAATGTCGATGGTAAACTATATATTCTTAATCCCTAAAACTACTACACTTGAAAATGTAAAAATATATAATTAGTTAGGAATAAAGTATTGTATAAGGTTTCACAAGATAATGAACTCAAACCAACAAATGTTATTGGTAGAAATAAGTGGTACAATATATGTGTTGATTGTTTGGATTTATTAGTCACCTTCCTAGTCTTGTGTAGACTTGACTATTCTGACTAGATACAATAATCACATGATGATATATCAATTGATAGAAAAACTTAAGGTACTCACCTGAGGTTTTATGATAGATCACCAAGTCCCCCATTATGTAAGAAATTCATAAATAAAATATGATGCACATGAATCATAAAAAAGACTAATAAAATGCATAAAATAACTCATATGAATGACACATTCATTTACATAATAATATGTATTCTAATATCAAATTTATATTCATCATAAAGCATTCAATACATTACATTAAAAATGTTAACTATTAATTGGTCTACATATATATTGATCATATCTCCAAAAAAATCTATCATCTATTTTCTTCTTGCTCTTAATCTCCAAAATTTTCATCCTTATTTATGTTTTGGTATCTTCTCTATTTGTCTATTTCAAGTTTTTTGACTATAATATCTCTAATAAAATGAGAATTTAAGTTATTTATTAATATAATTTTTTGAACACCTCTCCCTACCAACTATTTCCTAGTTTTGTCCTCATATCCCTCTTCTAAACTTTTTCCTAAGATTCCTTATTTTATCTTCATGTGTGGTTCAAGGATTTCACCTTGATTATCCACAACCTTCCTTACTTATATGTATTCCAATTGTTGGATCTAAACACATTTTACCTCCATGATATTTTTGGAAACTTATTCTCCTTTAATACTCTCTTTTATGTAATTATTAATGATTTATGAGATTATACATGTCTCACTCATGAATCACCTTAGTTAGCCAATATGATTTATATTTTTCCCATGCATACTTCATGGGGTCAAAACTACATGATAATAATTTCCTTGTATATTCCTTAGAAAAGTGTTTGAGATTTTATCAATGATGAATTTATCTCCTTCAGAGTTGATACATACTTCTTCTACCTTTTATTATAAATCTTGTTCCATATTGTCATTGCACTCAACAATTGAAATTATTTATAGTTTAAATCCATGTATATATTTTATTAATTATTTAATAACATCTTTTGTATGTGTAATATCCTTGTATTATTTCAACATGGATTTGAATTTTTTCCCACACATATTCTTCTTCCTCCATTATTTTTATTTGGAGTTGTTCAAATAATAACTCCAAAATGGTGTGCTTTTGGGTTGTTTCTTCTTTGAAAGTTTATTCTTCATCAATCATCCATTCTTTTTTTTTTAATCTTTATTCACATATATGTGCATGAAAAATCCGTAATGTGTGGCCTTAGCACCCATTAATCAAGTATCCAATAAATCTTGTGCATAATGAAACATTAAAAATAATGACTAGATTTATTACTTTCTCATGAAGAGAATTGATATCTTTAGTTAATTCTTCAACATGGTTCTCAAAGGTTATCTATCTCAACTAGTTTCTATACTTAGATGTCTTCATCCATTGTATGATTTTATGTTTGATTTTCATTCATAGGGTATTCTATGGTTGTGCCATATTTATATTTATACCTATTTCCATTCACATATTCATAATTATAGGCATGCATATTATCTTTCTTAATTAACTTTGTGAACTAGTTAATTTTTTTCTTCATTTCCTCCATTTATGTGATAACTTATCTTAAAATTTGTATTTATCTATAAATGCATTTTTATACTTTTTAAAATCCTATATTAATAAAAACACCACATTTTAAACTTTGAGGCTAGCCTCATTAAATCTATTATAGATTTATAAATTATCCACATATGTGAAACACATACCCTAATCCAAACACTGAATTCCCAATTTGAATACTCATTTGGTTCTCTATGTGAAACAAATACCCTTCTTAGAAGCTAACAATCCATATATTTTTGTGATGAATAAAATTGTATGCAAATTACAAAGTATTATTTTCATCACACTTTCATGCCTTAATATTCTAATTAACATTATTGGTGCTAAGGAGTTCATATCCAAAACTCACATTCATTGGAGAGGTTATTTTCTGAATATTTATATTCATATTGAACGAGACTTCTAAAATTTTCATTGTTTTAGTTATATGTTATTATTCATGTGAAAATATATCTTCCTCATGAATGAATTCAATATTTTTATTATTTTTATGGGAAATTTTAACTAGATATGTCCTATTTATTTATACCCTTGGTTCATATTTTGTATTGATATTTGAAGCTTATACATTGGTTAAAACTTATTGCATAGGTGGTTCTCATCTTATTTATGTTTCCTAACTTGGCCCATGTGTAAATTCAATATCTAATGATATGATCTCATATATCACCACCATTATACTTAAATTTCAAACATTAAGAAACATAGCCACGTTTCCCACTTATAAATAATTCCTCATCACCATTTACATATATAATCCCTAATTTTTTAAGTTTGTAATCATAATAATTTAGATAGGTGAATTTTCATTACTTTTTGTGTGATATGAAACCTTTCCTCATGTGTTCATGAAAGTTATAATGTTACCAACTTCTCTAATTTATAAAATAGGGTAGTTGATATATATATAACATATAGTTTATTATAAATAGTCATACATGGTTCATATTCATTTTATCATCTCCAAATATTTATTCAACACATTTATATATTTATTATTTGTATAGCTAAAATACTCAACCACACAAGTGCCATATCGGGTCACCAAATTATCCCCATATTAATACTTGTCAAAAATGACATGAATGTGCTATATAATGGATCCATCTCTGTCTTTTTCTTCTTATTTAGTGGTTGTGTCTTTAAATTATATTTACATATACCTATAATGGATCCCTATCATCAATTTCAATAATGTATTTATCTCTAGGTCCTTCTTGTATGATAAAAGTGGCTTCTTCCTATTTAATGAAAGTTTATTCCTCCTCCTAAAACTTTATCTCTACTATTTTAGGTGTTAATGCCTCCATTATCTAGCTCTCTACAAATATTTATTCATTTTCTAGTTGTAACCCATAACTTATTTACCACCAACTATCCTTTCACATTTACACCTCTAACCCTTCTTTCACAACTCTTCCATGTTTTTAGAATGTAACCCATAATGTCCTTTGTTATCAATTTCATTCCATATATCTCTCTAAATTTTGATGCCCTAATTACCTACCCAAATAATGGTTTTATTTCTTATGGATCCCTTTCTCACTTTATCTCTTCTCATATATTTGTTTTCAAATGAACATTAGAAGTCACCCCATATCATCTTATCAGGTCATGTATCCTAAACATACTTGCTTGACCTCATTCACTTAAAATTTGTCTATTTGGGTCATAATTCTATCACTGTGATGTCCTCATTATTTTTATCTACTTCCATTCAAATATTTTTTTAGTTATCCATAAGTTACTCATGTAACTTTACCCTCAAATTTTAAATTTTTTGGTATATTCCTTAGTTATGGACATAAATTATTCCAAATATTTGCTATGGTACACTCTACATATCTTGTTACTTATTTTCTTTCTTCATTTGTGTCACTTGACATAATTTACCTATTTTATCCTTCTTCGGATCCTTTTATATCATACTTTATTTTCTGCATTAATTCATAAAAACTACTATTTCCTGCCACTTTCCCAATAATCATCCAACCTTGTTCTTCTTAATCATATTTAATTTTTATAACATAATCAAGAACTAAATCCTCTTACACAATTATCTATTTAAAAACTATTTTAACCTTTTAAGACTTAGTGAAAGTAAATCCTAAGTTTGTTAAAGAGTTGAATAGGCTAAATAAAGGAAATAATATGTAATAGATGTAGCCACTAATTTGTTATAAAATTAACAAGCTTTGAATTTTCTAAAAATAGTAATAAATAGTGCAAGTAGTGAGTTAGCTATAAAACACTTGATACGGATGATATGGATGATGAAAACTAAAATGAAAGCTGGTATAAGTGTTTTAAACTATATCTTGGTGTTATAACCACTCCTAGACAATATTTCCATAATTGGATAATAGTGCCATTATTAGAAAAGTGGTGGTATTGTCCTGATATTGGTTATAGTGTCCTCTATATAGGACTATCATGAGCTTCTAGGTGTACCTGTGTCTAGATGTATGGGGTCTATTATTATGTGCATGAGTTTTAGAGCCTTGTATTTTTATTCTAATGACTAATTTATTATCCAAACCCTAATCCTATATGTAACTAGGGCATGATTTGAAAAGTGTGTTTGTTAGTAGGGTAGGTTGGACATATTTAATACCCCACCATGAAGAGAGTTGCCTAAATACCAATACTCTAAGGAGGGATCAAGCATGATGTATTTATCCCCACCTAAGTAATCATACAAGTGTAAGTTATGTTATTATGATAGTGGTCTTGAGTTCCTTGAATGTACTTAAGACTAGAAATATGGAAAATTGGAGCTAAGGGTTGTTATAGATGGTGTTGAGTAAAAGTAGGGGAAAATAGGGATTGATAACGTTAATTATACTCAACTTGTTATATGTTTTAATGTGTATTTTGCATATGATTTCCATCTAGTGGATAAAGGGTTAAAATTCATGTATTTATATTGTTATGTTTCTTGTGCAGATGATAAAGGATGTCTAGGCTAACCTTAGGAGGTTTTAGTTTTGAAAAGATATCTATTTAGGAAAAGATAGGGAAAAGGAAATTAACATCATTTTTGGGACACTAGTGCCATATGGCATTAGCATCCTTATTATCATTCTAGTGTATAACACTAGATATGAAGGGAAAAGATCAAAAAATGAGGGTCTAAGACTACTTTGGGGCTAACTAGGGTTGCATGTGGCTTGCATGAAGATTGGATAAGTGTGAAAATAGGCTAATCTAGGGAGAGGTAGTCTTGAGTATCACTCTTCACACTCAAATAACACTTTTGGGTGATTATATCACCCCCTTATTCTAGAAATGTAGTAAAGTGAAATGACTTGGATAAAATAAAAAAATAAGTGTACCTAGACTTAACTAGGAAGTAAAGCCCATGAATTTGGGTTTGAAAATTTGAAGCTAGGTTTGAGTATGTGAGGCATGATCTAATGCATGTCTTACAAGTGAAACATGTATAAATAAATCCATACTTAAGAGATATTAAAATAAAAGACTAAATTGAGTAAAGAAATAAAATTAAGAATGAGTAAAGAGTTGGGAAAGAGGAAATGAATGAATACACCTCACTGGGTACATGAACTAATGCATGAACTTGGTGAAAAACTGTGTATGCATGTATATAGTGATCAATCAATAAATAAATTAGATTGAGTTGATATCTTGCTTAATCCCCATGTGTGGGTGGCTCAAGAACTAAATTTGATTTTGAATCCATCATTGCCCACCCCTACTTTGTGGATCATGACCTATGAATAACTTCAATTAGACTAATAGTGTGTCCAACCTATTGTACCCAACATTCCCATTTACTTTAAGGATAAATGGGGACCCACATTTTTTGTGATTTGTCTTTTTTTTGTGGAATTTTCCTCTACTTATATGTGTAAGATCTATTGGATTGCTCATTAGTCTTTACACTTGAAAACGAAAAACAATGGTATTATACATTTTTTGGACTAACTTGCTAATGGATTTTTGGGATTTTTTTAATATTGTGTAGGTTTTGGGACTTAGTTTTATTCATATAAATTATTTAAGATTTGATATTTAGACATTTTATTTAGGCCTTAAGTTTTATAAGAACTTTGTTCTTCAAAACTTAAGTTTGATTTTTAATCATTGGATATCTTTTTCAAAATTTTCATGTCATACATTTTGTTTAAAAGACTTATTCAACATTTGTTCATAAATTTTTTGTATGGGACATTTTGTTTAGAGTTTTTCCATTGGACATTTTGTTCAAACAATGTTATAAAAGATGTAGTTTTTTCAAGACTCCTTGTTCAAACATTATGTATCAGGATTTTTGTTCAGACCTTTTCATCAAAAATTTTGTTTAGGTATTTTCATCAAACAATTTGTTTATAATATTCATCATCAGCTTTATGTGATTCAAACATTTTACTCAAATCTTTTGTTTAGACATTTTGTTCAAACATTTATTTCAAGGGATTTATTCTTCAGGCATTTTGTTTGAGCTTTATGTTTAGAGCCTTTGGTTAGACATTTTGTTGGCTTGGTCTCAACACAAAACCTGACTCCTAACTCTTGATTAATGAGAGCCCACTAGACTTCGCCAAAAAATAAAAACTACTTCATGACACTTGCCAAGGATACCTACCAACAAAATTAATGAGATTAGAATTGTGCAAGTAAAATAAGCATATTAATGTTGGACATTAAACTTTCATGAATTGGAATTGAATTATAAGTCTATATACATGATGCAAAGCTATCGATGTATTCATTTATCATAAATGAATTTGAAGTAAATTATTATTTTGTGAATGAAATCTTAAGCTACCTATTAATCTATTGAAAGAGAACAAGAGACTAGAAAAAAAGAGTTTTTTATGATACACATAAAAGATATTGTGAGCACACCAAACAATTGTAATGGCATCATCATCCAAGAGTTTCATAGGATCACTTCCACCATCATCATTATCTATTAAGTATTCAATAGAGTTTATAGATATGGTTTTTGACACAACTATCTTTTACAACAGGTATGGTAACTACTCAAAATTATGGGATGTATTGGATGTTGTCAATGCATTTTCACATGAATAAAATATATCCTCCATAGAGTTCCAAATTTTTATAGACTTTCGCACTCTTAAGAGACAAAGACTATACTATGCGGTGGCCAAGCCTAAGGTCATGCCCTACATCAACCTTATTTTAGATTTTTTCTTTGATGGGAAGATTACACAAATTGGTTTTTTTTACCATATAGATCACTAGATAGTCATGGCCTACATCACTAGAGATGAATTTCAAAGGTATCTATCTCTACTAGTTCTAGATGCATTTTTGATAAACATAGGCTAGTTACATGGAACAAAGAGAATTTAATTAACAAAGAGATAAAATCATGGCTTCTTCCTAGGGAAACTATGGTCTTAAAAGGAAATTCTCTCACCCCCATTAAAAAATTTATAATGGGGATTCATATTGAGATGGCCTTATTGAACATAATGTATGGCATGCCAAGCATCTATTTTCTCAACTTGGATTGGGTACAATTACTACATATGATAATGAATAGTGATGTAAGTTTTGGTTTAGGAGAAATCATCAGCTTCAAGTTGAGGGAAAAATTATTACATAAGAGAAAGTAACCAAATTCAACCAACCATTTTTACATGATGTCATACTTATTGGATGTAATAATGGGCATAGTCTATAGACACCGTAGCAAGCTTTAGAACCCAGACACAAATTGTATTAATAATTGAATTTTTGATTAATACCAGGTCATGCATATATATTCATATATAAATCACATGGTTTGAATTACTAAGGATGTTTATACTCAAGTATGGTTGGAAATTCATGGGGCTCCACTACCTAGAATTAGAAATATAATAGTAGATATAATAGCTTCTTGAGGTGACTACTGGTCATATCCTAATTATATGGTAATCATGGTTTATAGTCATAAATTTCACCCCTATGCCTCCCCAAATATGTACAAAATAATCTAATTGAAAAATAAAGTGTATATCAACTCTAGTGGAGTGTCAAGGAGGATTTGATGAAATAGAAGAAAATCACATTCTATAGATCACACATGATCATTTTCAAAATGTGTTATAAATATAGTTGTGTAGTGAAGATGAATTAATTTTAATAAGGTTCTTTAAAGATATGGACAACTTTTGAACTTTACCAATTACAAAGAACCCTATTTTAGTCCTGCCTAAGAATCCAAGACTGTATAAACCCTCAGGTACGAAGATTGGCATGGATTAAGAATTGAATATGGATTTTATTAAGGCAAGGGTAGTGAATAAATACCCATGGTTTGAATTTCAACTCTATTGAGAATTGTATATGCATGAATAGTAAACAAAGTCTATTAGGACTTTATACAGTTATTCCAAAGACTTAGTATTCTACCTATGGTATGATATGAGCCTATGATGGGTAGTTGAGAATAAAAGGCAATTTGGAGAGTTATTACTCATTTCAAAAAATTATTTATAAGGTCCTATAACATTTTAAGAAATAATAGAAATAATTACTTTACAATTTGGTGTCCATTTTGTCTTATACAGTCAACAAAGAACGTAAAGTTGACTATATATTTATTTTTTTGGGAAAGTAATGGGACAAAAAAGGAATTTAGACTTTTTAAAAGTTTAATGGAATTAAAATAAACCTAATACAATTTATTTGGTATTTTTAAACCATTTGTATCACAAGTTATTGATTTTTGTATGGCCTTAGCCTTATGTATGGCCTAAAACCCCTAAGATTAAGATTTGGCTTGTAGAAAGAATTTCCACCGTTAAAAAGTCATGAAATTTTTTAATTTAGTCAAATTGTATATGATATAAAATATTAATATGGTTTTAGGGTTGTGAAGACCCCACATGTATGGATTTGACATCAGTGGTATTGGTTTAGACGTAATTAAGCCTAAAAGAGTGTGTTTTTTCAAAGAAAGTGGTAGATTAAAGAATAAAAAAGGAATGAAACTTTACAAGTATATAAAATGGGATAGGTGAGTCCATAAAATTTATTATTTCTTGTAAAAATTACTTTTAATTGATTAACAAATGGAAAAGGCCAAAATAGGGCTACTATCCTAGAGAGACTTTAGAGGGTGAAATGTGTATAAAGGAGTAATGAAGGTGAGTTGAAAATTTAAAGGGATTAAATTATTTGTTAATTGATCATATATAACCATACATGGTAAAATATGGAACCTTTACAACCTAAATCAATTTTTTGATAGTTATGACTTAAGGGGAAGGTGCCTAGAAAACAACTAGAAAGAGATTGGAATCAAGTTTGTGAAATAGATAAATAGTATACTAATAAGATATACATGAGATATGACACTTGTAGGGTATTGAGGGAGAATAAAGTTGTAGGTATGATATATTAAGGTCAACATAGATGAGAATAAGAGTGATAATGAAGAGATAAATCCCCAAATTCCTTTGAGAAGGACAAGAAGCTAGTCAAGGAAAGACTAGAAAATATAAAGGAAAAAGAGAGCATTGCATCTCCAAGAAAGAAGAGGGAAGAAAGAAGACTCCAAAAGAGAGTCAAGGAGGATAATAAGAGATACTAGATAGAGGAATAAATAAAATAAAGGACCAATATAGTTATAAGATTCAAGGTTGATATACTTGATAATAAAAAGGGCTAAATATGCCTGTAAAAGAAAGATAAATGAAGGAGATGGATATAGAAAGATAAGTGGCAGACATAAGAAGAGAATTAGGTCCAGGTATAGAGATGATAGATCTCATGATGAATCTCATAAGATAGAAATAAATCAAATGGAATAGATAGACTATGATAAAAAGAGCTAAGTTTCCATTAGAGTCACTTGTGAGAAGAAGAAGTCACAAGAAGAGTGTCTTGAAGAATGAGAAGAAGAAAGAGAAGGAAACCCAAAGAGGCGTGAGAAGAGAAATGTTTCCAAGTGAAAAAAAATAAAGAGAGATATAGAAGAGGTTTATCATTGAGGATAAAAAGAAGAATGTATAAGTGATAATAACATTGCATGATGGTGAATAAAAGAAGAGAAGATGGATAATGTCTATGCCAAGGACATTCAAAGAGACTGTATGGTCTCTACTTTTGCATGCTAAAATTTATTTTAAGTTTGTGTTTTTAGGTATGAAGAATAATTTGGAGAATTCCAAGATTGAAGCCTCAAATTTGATTAAAAGTGGGCCAAGAATGACACCCATCAATTGGAAAGATAATGATAAAGGAAAAGAACCTATTGAAGAATACAAAGTGAAGGAGATTGAAGATATTTCACATGTACAAGACGAAGAGAAAGAGGAGTTCTATGATACATTGCCAAGCCTAGTACCTAAAAAAAGAGAATAATTATGTAAATAAGACATAGAGGTCACCCATGAAGACATAAAGGAAGACATAAGCTTTAATCAATTACCATTTGAGGTAAATGAATGCCTAAATGTTTATTTTGATTTTGTAAATGATGAAGATAAAGATGATATATAGGTTAAGAGAAAGTATGATATATTTCAGCCCTCAAAAGGAGAATAAGGGCATGGATATATAAGGCCTAAGTGGATTAAATAAGTAGGTTATGAAAATAAGAAGATGAACCTCAAACAAGATGTCAAACAAGGAAAACAAATAGGTGGAAAATAAGCATAAACATGGAAATTAAGAACAAATGGCAAAGATCACCAAGTTAGCATGATAAAGAGCAAAGGTATGAAGCATGTAAGAGATGAAATTAGGAATAATTGGCAGCCAAAAAGGATACAAGGTAGAAAATTAGTGATAAAAATCATGTAAAAATCACAAGGATATGATAATACAAGTGTATTCCAAGCAAGCATGAAGATTAAAGAAGATGGAAAACCCACAAAGCAACCAAAGGAGATGGTGAAAGAAAACCAAGATAAGGAGGTGAAGGGACAACCATATGAGTGCATGGAAGATAAGTGTTTTAAAAATGTATTTTCATATGTTTTATATGATTATATGTTTGAATTTTACTTTCATGGTGAAGATATCTTGCACATAGAAACAATGGCATTGATGAATGAGTATATAGCAAAGCAAGTTGAGGAAGAAGCACCTCAAAGATTGATTGAGAAGCATGATTTAAAACATGATTAGGTTGATATAAATCTCACAAATCATGGAGTTTAAGGATAATATAAATAACAAGCCACCCAAGATAAGGAAGAGTAATGTAGACCAACATTTGATGAGGATTTGGAAGAGATTGATGCATAAAAGTTACAAAAAGAGATGAGGATGTTGGAGAAAATGTTAATTAAATTAAAGAGGCTATAAATATTTGAGGTAAAGTAGGTAAATATAAATTAAAAAATCCAAGAAACACCAAGAGAGGAGCAACAAAGATAAGCACAAATAGTTGTGCACACAAAGATGCAAGAAAGCAAGCAAATAGAGTATGACAAAGTAAACAAGGTGAGTTATTCATTTGTGAAAGATAATTTTGAGTTTAAAATTGCTAAAAATTCATATGGGAGGATAAATATTTGTCAAATAGCATTGTATTATAGTGAGGATGACAAGAACAAGAAATTGCTCTTGCATAGTGAGCAATATGATAGGCCAAAGCATCAACATGTGAAGGAGTTGTAAAAAGAGGTAGAAAAAGACTATATAGATGAACAAATAATAGATACTAACATGAATTAGATTCCATTAGATCCTACTAAATATATAATAGCATGAACAAGGAGAAAACATCAATCAAGAGGCAAGAGTCAAGTGAAATTCATAAAAAAGCAAGCTATCAAATAAGCATAAGAAAAAATAATGAACACAAAAATGTTGTAGATGAGTATGATGGAGGTAAAAATGACTTATAAAAATTGAAATATGTATAAAACAAATAACTACAGTAGTTATAACACTTCATGGAGGAAGAAGATACATGGATAAGAAGGTTAGACAAAGCCAAGAAGAGGAAAAGAAAGAGCTTGTCAAGGAAAAGAGAATACAGAAAGATGAAAAATAGTTATGCAAGTATTAATTACCCTAAAATTACAAATTTTAAGACAATAAAGAAATATGGGGGAATAAGTTTTTCTCCCTCTTGGGGAGTATGATGCAGGAGCATCAAGCTAAGAAGCACTATGAGTTGTTGTTAATAAGGGGTCAAATCTAGTCAAATTTAGATGTAAAGGTGTTTGAGGGACATTATTATGTCCATTTATGTCCTTATAATCCATCTAGATTCATTAGAGTAAGTTCTACAAGTTATAGGTGTTTTCCCTCCAAAGTAGGGAATTTGAAAATTCAAATATTTGTCAAGAGTTTAGGAGGGTCATCTTGTATGTTTGAAGTGTTTGTGTGATAAAATTTGGTTTAGGGGTTTATTTAAGTCATGATAAAAAAAAATTGTAATAAAAATCATGTTTATATCTTAATACAAGTCATATGAGTAAGTGTAAAAGGCCCCTTGTACTTTGAGAGTTAGTTATGAATGGAAGTTGGTGTAGCCAACTAAGAACTTACATTGAAATGGTGAAGGGAAAATATTTTTTGTGTGTAAAATGGAATAGAAAGATAGAGATAGTTACTCAATGAGGAAGATCAAGAAAGGAAAATAATATATAAATCCTCTTAAGAAAGAATTCAGGTCTTGGAATAGACTATATTGTAATAGATATCAATGTTTTGACTAAAGGAAAGTGGGTTGTTGTGGTTTCTCCAAGTTTATATGTTTTTTTTGGTTTCATTTTTACTTTTAAGGTTCTTGATACTTTAAATATGTTATAATTTGTGTAAATTTATAAGTGTAAGCATGATTGAAAGTAGACATCCATGACTGACTGCAAGATATAGCCAAATAAGAGAAACTGAAGTAATGTCAAGTGGTAAGAAGTTTTGAATCCTTATTCTAATGGTTTTAATGGATTTATACCATACATGCCTTATTTTAAATGGTTAATACCTTTATACTTATAAAACTTAGCATCAAGAGTAACCAGTGCCCATGTACCATGTTGGTCTATGACAGACTAGCATGATAATAGTTGATTGTTCCTCATACAATATTGTATCTTGTTTGTTGGATATAATAATATGTAGATGGAGGTTAGATATAAATGATAAATTTGAATTATATGGTATGACCATTAAAATTTTAAATGTCTTTTGAGAATGTATACACACATCCCTATCATATAATCTTATACAGGCAAAATTCCTCTTTTCACAGTTAATGTGATTGGATAAGAAGTGAAAGGAATGAAAATATTTAGTTGAATATATCTATTAATAAATATAGGTTTATAGTGAATATAATAAATTTAATAAGGTTATTTAAAGAGATGGACAACCATTGAATGTTACCAATTACAAAGAGCCATGTTTTAGTCCTGCCCAAGAATCCAAGAATGTATAAACCCTTAGGTAAGAATATTGGCATGATTTTTAGAATTGAATATGGATTTTATTAAGGAAATATGGAGTGAAGAAATACCCATGGTTTTCATTTCAACTCTATTTATAATTTTATATGCATGAAAAGTAAACAAAGTTTATAAGGATTGTCTTATAGTTGTTCCAAAGACTTAGTATTCTACCTATGGCATGATATGAGATTGTGAAGGGTAGTTGAGAACAAAGGACATTGGGAGATTTTTTCCTCATTGTAATAGATCTTGGTAAGGTCTTATAACATTTTAAGAAACACTAGAAATAATTATTTTACAAGTTGATGTCTATTTTATCTTGCATAGTCAGCAAAGAAGGTAAAGTCGACTGTATATTTGTTGTTTTGGGAACGTAACAAGTCAAAAAAGTAATTTATACTTTTTTAAAATTTTAATGGAAAGAAAAAAACCTAATAAAAGTTATTTTGTCTTTTGAAACTACCTATATCACAAATTATTGATTTTTGTATGGCCTCATCCCTGTGTAGGGCCTAAAACCCCTAAGATTAGCATTTGGCTTATAGAAAGAGTTTCCACCACTTAAAATTAATGAATTTTTTTAATTTATTCAAATTATATATGACTTAAAATATTAATATGTTTTTAGTGTTGTATTGAACCCACAAGTATGGATTTGACATCAGTGGTATTGGTCTAGGCCTAAAAGAGTGTGTTTTTTCAAAGAAAGTGGTAGATTAAAGAAGAATAAAGGCATAAAACTTTAAAATTATCTCAAATGGGATAGGGTAATATTTAAAAGTGATTATTTCTTATAAATAGTACTAATAATGAATGAACAAAGGGAAAATGCCAAAATTTGGCTACTAGCCTAGAGAGACTTTGGAGGGTGAAATATGTAGAAAGGAGTAATGAAGTTGAGTTGAAAAGTTAAATGTATTAAATCATGTGTGAATTTATCATATATAACCATACATGTAAAAATATTTAACCTTTTAAACCTAAATCAAGTTTATAATACTTGTGACTTAAGTGGAAGGTGCCTAGAAAGCAACTAGCAAGAGATTGGAATCAAGTTTGTGAAATAGATGAATAGTATGAGATATAAATATAATTTTAATGTGAAGATAAGGATATATTAAAATTAAAAAAACCTCGATATTTTATTCCATTTGAGGAGGATAATAAACATAGTGAGAAATAAGAGAAAGCAACTAGTTTGAAGTAGGCACAAAAAAGTAAGTCATTATGACTAGTTGGGTGTAACATGAGATGGTGATGCTTATGAGGACTTCTCCCCATGCCTCTGCATTAAATTTTATTCAAAATTCACATCTTATTATGGTAACATGGTTCCATATTATATAATTTTCAATGGTAATACTTTAATATGTAGAATTTGAAGTTAGATTTTCTTTTGAGATGAGTGAATTTTCAGGGGAAAAATCCTCAAAATGGGGGAACTTCAGTGGAATTCTCATGTATGAGATAAGCCATTTTTCAAAGATAAAAATTTGTTCATGAAAAAAATCATAATTAAAAATTTTAAATTTTAGTTATTGACACATTTTTCATATGTCATTGTGTATGCATACCTATATCAGTCTCAATGAGCACATTCACACAATTATACAGTTTCAAAGTTACAATGAGTATTCACACATTATTTCAAATTTTACAGTTGCAATGGGGGATTAATAATATATTTATACCATATTATTGTTGAAATGATATTATCATGGTTTTACTTAATTCTCTTTTGATCATGTTTTCTTATATGAGGATATACTAGGATGATACCAAGATTTTGTAATTAAATCTGCAAGCCATCTACAGTGGTTGATTTAGTTTAGTTTCATAGTGCATGACTTTGAGTCACTAATAACTCTAGAATTATGTTTGTAAATCCATTTATATTCCAACCATTTTATATCTTGGGGTTACAAATAGATACATACACAATCATGTTTCAAACATTCTTAAAATGAGCAATGGTTTCACATCAAAAGAGTAAATGCAAGTTGGGACTTGTTCACATCCAATTTTATCTAGTGGTTTTTTTAAGGATCCATATTTTATAAGTGATTCATGATAATCACCAACTCTCCAAAACTTCAAGGAAGCATCATCACCAATAAAATTCAAAAAATCAACATAGTTGTCACACATTTAGGTGCATTCATTCTATACTCTCATTTCAAATTTTTAAATCACTTAAATTCTAGCAATATTCAATTTAGCAAATTTCATTTCAAATTACAAATCATCAAAGTTGAATTAAATTTCAAATTTTCAAGTTAAATTTTTTGAATTTCAATTTTCAAAGGAACAAAATAACTACATCTATTTTTTAGGGCTTTCCAAATAATACAATAACTTGAACTATTGAAGTATGTATCTCAAAGATAAAGTGTGTCTTACATAATAATAATATATAGCTTCACTTTAATCTATTAATTTCATTTATAAACTAAAGGGGCAGATGTAGTAACCTAAATTTGGTCATGAATACTTTACTATGCCTATTTTTATCCATATTTACCATTTATTTACATGTGCACTTAATTGACACTTATTTTTCCAATTTGACCTATCCTAAGTATAAGAGGAGACCATATTTCGATACAAGGCCATTAACTATCATCTACAAAGATGATATTACTATTGAAAATACCTCTATACATCTATATGATCTGATTTATACCTAACACTCATCACCTTTTTTTAAGAGAGATTACCACCTAGTAGGACAAGAATGTTTATCATTTATGCCCCTATCTATTAATTATGTCCTTTAGTACAAATAATCAAAAATTCAAAAATGAAAGTATCTTTAGGGTTGGTCTAAATATTATTAATCTATCCAATGGGTATTCTTCCATCTTCAATGACTACAAAATCACATTCAATTGTTTCATTGCAAAGATCTTGGCAAGCCTATCAACTCC
Source organism: Torreya grandis (assembly GCA_037957365.1). Classification (NCBI taxonomy): domain Eukaryota; kingdom Viridiplantae; phylum Streptophyta; class Pinopsida; order Cupressales; family Taxaceae; genus Torreya; species Torreya grandis. The sequence continues at coordinate 38,052 of JARHVA010004284.1, read as the reverse complement.
ACTACACATGTGCACCAAAAAAAAAATCCATATCCTTTACAAATAATCTTCTAAGAAATTAAAGTAGTCATTATCTAAGTCTGAATTCAATTTTATGTAGCCATATCCAAGCATGAATAAGTATTCAATCTAATTCTATATGCATTCATATAGTCAAAGGATCACAATTATGTGGACAAGGAATATATATAGGGGAGGTTAGTCTTGTTTATTCCAATAAATAAAACTCAAATAAACACACTAAAATCCTAACACCTCAAGCTTACACACTAGGGAGATCTTAGGTTACAAGAAATCATATGAAAACATAACTAAAACATAAAATAAAATACTCTTTTACCTTCCTTAGAGATCCAAATAGCTTGTTGAAATGGCTTGCTTGGCTTGTGCATCAATAAATATTCATCAATGGAGCCTTATTGGCTTCATCTTTCCCTAGCACCTTGGATTTTATTGTTTGTCTTAAGATTTGATCATGGTAACACTAATTGCAAGGCATTTAGGAATTATAAAATTACATCAAAATAGCTTGTTGAAGATATTTGTGTATAATAGCTTTACACCAAAATATCTTATAATTCAATAGGTAAGGCCTTGTATTTATATCCTTAAGAATTAAATCTCAACCAAGGTGAGTTATGGTTGAGTTTAAACATGGAATGGGTTCAAACTAACTCTAGGTGAGTTGAGACAAACTCCACTTGAGTTAATAGTCATCATGTAATTATGATTTTCAATTACCAAGCATAGATCTCAAATTGGATATTTTAGAAGAGCTTAACAACTCATAAAGGCAATGATGAAATGCTTCATATTTTGAATTTTGGAATTTCCATTTTTAGATATTCATTAATTTTAAAATGGATAATTCAACTAAGCATTTAATCTTATTTAATTAGTTAATTCATTTTGATTAGCATTTCATCTCTTTCAATATTTGATCAAGTGCCCCACTTAATAGGTCCATGGGCCAAATTGATAGTTTTTATTCCACAAGTTGTTTAGAGATGAATCTATGATAAGTTATTGTTGCATATAGGCTGGTATCCCAAATAGGGATGCCTCAACATGATTTTGAGCATTGATGAATGATGCATGAACAAATTTGGGATGTTTAGTGACTCCTAGGCTTAATTTACAATGGTTGGTAAGAATCAGTCTAAAGTCTAGTCAAAATATAATTGTGGCTAGAATTGGGTGTCTACGAATTGCACAAATCACTTAGGTGGGAGAAATACATTGTTTGATCCCTTTTTAGAGTATTGGTATGTATTTAGTGCTTAACATAGTGTGTGGATAAGGTCTAACACAAATTTACATGTTAACCCCTTTAACTCCTTCAAAATAATTTATCTCTTTGTGGCATAAATTTAGGGTTTTCAACTTCAATAATGCATATGCAGGTCTTCACATAGGTTTTTAAGATTAAATCAGTGCAAGAATACCTAATTTCCACTATCACACTTGAATATTCTAAAAGTTTTATTTTTATACAAAAGAACAAAATTGGCCAACATAGATAATAGTTATTATCACTCCTATCTGATTGGGTGATTTTTACTTGAAGGTGTTATTGTCTTATATTCATGTTTCTTATGTGGTCACCTAACGATTCAAAAATCAAAGTATATATATTTTTTACATAGTTTAGCCTTGTTCATTTATGTTTCAATTTGTTTATTTTAGTTATTCATCTTCATTTTATTGTTTAGGAAAATATTTTTATCACCCTACTTTATTCAATTCAATTTATATAGTTTAGGTTAATTGTAATATTAATTCAAAAATAAATAAAATGCTTACATTCCAATACTCTAAAAAAACTCAAACCACAAGTAGTTCTTGTTGACCATTTTGACCACAAGTAAAAATTAGTCAACCCCTTGTAGTCAAAAACTTGTATAGGGGTCTATTAGAGTCCTATAGGGTGTGTCATTGTGTTATTTGATGTCATTTAATGTGTCATCACCTTGGTCATAGTTAATTTATTTCATAAGTCATTTTATGTCACTTAAAGGGTCATTTTAGAGTCATAAATGAGAATGGTATGGTTTTCTAAGAAAGACAAGTGTTCCAAAGTATTTATAAACATGTATGTGTTAGATATAAGTCAAGAATGTCAATCCTTAACTAAAAATTATAGGTACTCTATTGAAATAAGAAGAAAATTAGTAGTTTGGGCAATTTTAGAAGTTATATAGCCTCTAAATGAAGGTGTCATGTGTGTGAATATTATCCAGTGTCTCTTCAACTTATATGTAATCATAATAATGTTTGAACTACTTTTTGAGTCTTAAAAATAGTTAAAAACTATTCTACTCCTTCAATGCCCTTCTAGACATGCAAAACTGGTCAGCAGGTTTCTTCTTGGTACAGCTAGTAGGAGAGGTTTCAAGTCAAATACATATTTTTAGTGTATAATTTCCAATATTTATCACTTGTGCTTTATAAGCCATCCTTTATAATTTAATTAGTTTTTTTTACATGTTGTTTCCCATACCCTATAGGCTTTCTTCTTGTATGAGCTTGTCCATAAAATATAGATGATGAAATTTCTTATACATGGAGTAGACATCCTTTTCTCATGATTCCCACCTTTGGTTTCATTTTTTAAATTTTTTTTATGGGTAAATCATCTTAATTTGTGGGTTGGTCTCATATAGAATGACACATAGGATTTCACCATCTACAGAGGCTTCATTTTCTTTTGATGGTTTCATGTGGAGGTGTTATGTTTTAATTCATGTTTTCCATATCTTGTTTTACCTCCTATATTATAAAATCATCTCCAAAGGTCCTCACATAAAGTTTTAGTCAAGAATATATAGTATAATCAACTTGTTCCATGACTGTCATACATAATCAACTAAATGAGTTGTGTAAGATCTTAAATACATTCATAATAGATTAAAAGAGAATAATAAGAGGTTGAAAATATTATTTAACATGATCAATAAATTCAAACTCTCCAATTGGAATAAATATAGACTATGATAACTAATCCATACGATATACACAACCCTACAATCTCATATAGACCCTTGCATACATACCTACATGAAGTCAAACTCATCAATATGAGGTATTTTACTTGTTTGGAGTATTTCAAGGTTTAAGGATCCATTTTAATACTTTTTATATGTCTAATACTGATCATAAGGTCGTCTACCGTGCATATTACTCATGTTTCATCTTCACTACCTTGCCTATGACTTTATGTACACCTATAGGCTACTACAAGAGGTATAAACATTTGCCTTAGATAGTTTGAACATGAGAAGATATTACTCAAAGTCTTATGGAGTTAAATTATACCATATAAACCATGTTTAAGCCTTATAATGGCAAAAAAACTTGAAATTTTATATGCATAGGTGGAAAATTGAGTTTAGGGATAGGTTCCCTAAAAGTTCCAAAATAGAGCCTAAGCCACATTTGATGTTGTTATAAGATGAGGTAACTTGGAATATGGTTGAAGTTGAATACATACATCATGAATCCTTCATATGTGAGAGATAATTTGAAAATAATGTGTATTTTGGATAAATAATTATAATGTTTTAAAGTTTCAAAATCACGCATTCACACACTATAAACCTTCAGTGTTCTCTACAGTGCTCAGACTCTAAATGACCTTCTACCTTCATTCAAGAAAAAAGATCCCATATCTATGGTATTTAATCTTATTAAAATTATAAATTCATTATATTAACTCAAATAATATCAAATAGGGTTAAAATACATGGTGTTTATCCATACTATTCACCTATAGGTGCACCTTGCTTCCCAAAAAGGCCAGTGATAGTTGACTACATGCACTTTTAGACTCATGACATACATTTTGGAAGGTTGGAGGTATTAAAATCATGAAAAATTATGTATTAATATGGTTATAATACTTTAAAATTACCTTATGATGTGAATCATATGTTTAAAGGATTGATATTCACCTACAGGACCTCTATTTTGCTTCAAAATAGTCAACTATAGTTGACTATGGCATGATAGTGATATGTAGCATGACTAGTATTGATGATGGTCTAAACTCAAGGAATAAGATTAAAAACCTATAATATGTAATTAACTTTGTAAAATTCAATTATATCAATGTACCTAAGGTATAAGGCCTAAAACATATCAATACTCACCTACAAGCTTACTTTTCCTGAGTAAGCATGCAATCTATAGTTAAGTCTAGTTGGGCAAAGACATGAGTTGAAGGAGCCAAGATAGATGATGGTCAGTTTTAAATTATTTTTAATTTATTAATTTTTATTAAATTAATATAATTATTTCCTAAGACCAATGAAATAGGATAAGAGAGTCCCAAAGATAAACTACAATCCACATTAGAAAATCTTACATAGTCAACTAGTCTAAGAGACTATTTTGAGGTTTTAGGGAGTTATAAAGTATATGAGTGTGAAATATATCTATAAATTGGTTAATATTACCTTAATAACTCCATTTATCCACCCATACCTTCATTTTTCTTGAGATGATAGAGGATATACCCTCTGTTTTATCTCAGATATAGGGTACTCTAGGAAATAATAAGATTATAGACTTGAGGAGTATATGATGAAAGGATGCATTAAGAGTATTAATTGTAATAAAATATGGTTTCCAAAATGTAAATATACATTTAAAAACCTAAAAATACCTCACATATATGATAAAAATTTTATAAATGGTGATGAGTGGCTAAACACAGTCGAATCTCACTAGGCTTGGTCTAGATGTAATGTTTAACGAAGGTCAAATATTACTTATAGGATAAAATGAACTTTTTATAGCATTTGAGTATATTAATGGATAGGTATGAATTATTATATAACCTTTGGTTTGTAGGTGAAATAATATGGAATCCTTATTTTGGCTCAAATCCAATTTAGGCCTGCATAAAATGAAGAAAGGATCTCGAGTACGCAAGTTTGAGAGGTCACACCTACTCAGAGGCTTTTCATGGGAGTCTAAGGATTTAGGGAATTTTTAATGAGGTATTGAACAATATCTTAGTGAATAATTAGAATTTATATCCTTAATGGTTAAAACATCTCCAAACCCTTCACAACCCTTTATAGTGACCTGATTGGGAAAATGAAGGAAGAGATGCATCCATATGAGTTAGAATGGTTTGTGAGATGATTGTAAGTTTTATATTACTCTTCAATTATCCTCCTCATTAATTTTAATCTCACCCTAATTATATGGATAGGTCACAAAGTATGTTTCTTTGATAGTTTTTTATGTTGTGCAGGTATGGAAGATTTTCAAGAGATGCAAATCACTTGGGGGGGTATATTGGGATCTAATATAGCATATATTATACATTTATTGTATCATAATATCTCAAAAGTGCCTCTAATAACACCTTCATCTCAGCCAGTCAAAACTAGCATTGTGAACAAGCAAGTGGGAAGGTCAAAACTCCAAGTAAGGGGAATTTTAAGGTCTAATTGAATAATCTAATGGCATGAATGGTCTTGATATGTATCGTTCACTCCTTTGTATGTAATTTTTTGAGAATAGAAGCCAACTTTGGTGCCAAGTGCTAAGGGTGAGTGAAAAAGGAGTTATTTGGACTACAAGTAGTGATTCATGTGCAAAGGAATATCAGTGATTAAGGATGAAATAAATACATGTTGGGGATTTTTTATAGCCCCTCTCTCTTATTTCAATCATGAAAATTGTTCCTAGTCTATTGTGGAGTGTTCCAAGGGGGTCACATGATGAAGGTAGTTTCTAAGCATGGATATAAGGAGTCATACACCACATTTCAGGAATTTTATGATTTTGAAGGACATTTATCCTATGATACCTTTCATTTTATATCTCCCAATCCATTCTCCTATATGTCTAACTCCTTTTCTTAGCTTGACACATGTCCTAGTGACTCTTGGACTTCATTCTTCTTACGTCTCTCTCAAATTATATAAATAGTAGTCATTTTGGTTATTGTAGAGAAATAACACACCATGTATGGTGAATAACTACTATTTTTGACATTTTAATTTACCTTTTAATAATAAATTAAACTTTGGCTTTGAGTTCATGAACATTAGTCTATGTATGTAGAGAGATGTATAGTAATGGTTAAGAGATATTCATCTATCCTTGTTTTCTCTCAATCCTTTCATGCTTGATGCAAGTTATTACTATTCTAATAAGTCATATAGATTTTATCTAGTGTGTTAGGATCCTTTCAAGTGTATAAGTGTTATTAGAGTGTGAAATCTACCCTTTGGTTCACTTACCTTGTGTTGCCTCATACATATCACCTCTATGTTGAAACACTTATGTTAGAATATTTTAGGACTTGGAAGCTAGTCTGTAGATCTTTTTTCATTATAATATAATTATGATGGTCTTGTGGAAATACTTATAGTGTATCACCCCCTTAGAGTAGTTTAATTTCATTCAAACTTCTATCTCTTTTCCCACAAGAAATTAGTTAATTAGGTGATAAGCACTTCAAGGCATATTCAAGGAGCTAGCCCTTAAACCTAGAGGTCAACTTCAATTATAGGCACACCCGCATACATAGAAGTATTCTCATGTTTCCCAAATATAGAATATTTCTTAACACTCTCCTCTAGGGTGAAATATTTGGTGACAACATTTCTCACACCTAAGTGTGTTTTCATAATATTGTGATCATATTATAATGTATTTTTGACTTTGTGTTTGTACATAATTAGCTCTAGGGTTTCTCCTTTGAGAGGTTTAATTTGTGTATGATTTCTTGGTAATGAAATTGAGTGTTAATGTATTTCTTAATTTTTTTATCAAGTAGAGAGTAAATAATAGACTAATTTCCAAGTGAGTATGACCTTAGGCTTGATTTATTTATAGATGAATTTGGTATTTCATGTTATAACCAACCTATGGAACATGTCTATACCAGCCCAAGGGGTATGTTTAATTTTATATAGTAGCTATTATGGTTCCTAAACACTACCAAAAAATTAAAAAACATGTGTCTTATTATTGTAAGCACTATCTAGAGAAATAAAATCAATGATGTTTGAAATAGCAATAATTTTTTTAAGATTATAGAGTGTTATTACATAAAAAAGGGTAATTTTTAATATTATGGTGATAATTTGGATTAAACAAGATAAAAAAATGTGTAGGTAGATAGGGAAATTTATGTACAAGATTAAAATATGTATGCATAAGTCCAATTATGTAAAGATATGTCAAAAATTATGTTGCCAAATGTCTAATACCAAAATTAGGTGTCTATAAATTTATCTCCCCACTTTTATTATAAGATTAAAAATGCTTGATTATAAAGATACAATACATAAATTTAGTACTTATGATTCATCACACTTGATTTTAATAAGTATGCCCTAAATATCCAATTTTCTCCATACAAAACCTATAATAAAATATGTATATATAAATTTCCACTTGTAATATAAAAATTATAAAATAAATTAGATCATTGACTTATTTGAAGTTGAAAAGTTAAGTAATGAATAAACTTGATTGTACACAAACTAATCTATCATTTTTTGATGTCATTTAGAGAATACCATGGGGTTATTATGCCCTAAGGAGTTGAAACTACTAAAATCATGTGTTAAGGAGTATAATTACCTCAAACACCATTAGAGATAGAGAAATTCTAGAAGTTGGCAATGTGGAATCCTCAATAAAATTCCTCTAAAAACCATCATAACTCTTTTTGCAACCCTGAAATAGGTCCATATGTAAAGGGTATAATCTTGAAAAAAAAATCATGTAAATTAACACTCTAAATTAACCATCATATGTAAATTTTAGAACCAAAGTGCCTACATAATACCATTTATATTCAACATATAAATATGAAGGTGTTTTTGTAAAAAACATCCATGCCCTAAATATTGTCCATCTATATCTCTATACGTACTAAAATATAGTCTTCAATACTTTATAATGACAAGTTTGACACACATTTACCATGCATTAATTGAGTACTTAAACAAGGTCCTAATATGCCATCATCTCACACTTTCATGTTATCTTATGATTCAAGCCCTTCTATTTTTATGCACATAAAATAACCTCACTGTCTATTTCAAACTTGTTAAATATCCTACACAACATCTCCAAACTCTCAGTTTAATCTACCTATACATAGGTTGGTCTACTAGTTATAGTCATTATCACCAATCAATAAAGTATTGCACTTAGTAACATATATTTTAATATGAAAAACCATCCTTATAATCAACCTATCAATGTATCATGTTGGTGGCATGAAGAATTATTAAATTGGATATATATAAATAATTCAAGGATTCATTCAAAAGGGACTTGACACTTATCTAATATACAACATCAAACTATTGATGAAGTTATTTCCAATAAGTATGAATTAATATGCATTAATATGGTTCTATGATCTCAATATTCAATTCATAAGATCATTCAACCCTTTGGCTGACCAATTCTTGAAACAATTTTCCATCAATGTTGATGATAAGTTATCATGTGCACAACTTACTAAGATAGAGTAAATAACCAATCAATGACTATGTGATCTATTATAATACCATGATATATAATATGAATAGTGTTATGGATGATAATTAATTACAAGATATATCAAAAAAATTCTAACACTGCTCCATAAAATAATTATATTAAAGAGATTCCAATCATTTGATTAGTTATGTCATATAATGAGGGATAGAGAAGTCAAGTTAATTGAATTTTTAAAAAATAAGTATACATCAAATCCAATGACTAACTAAATAATTAAGTTTCAAATAAAATAATATTACAAATTCAAACCAAGTGATAACAATAATGAGGCAAAGATTAAAGTCAATGTAATGTTATAACCCACAAACTAGTTACAATTGACAAATCCACCAAAGAGGTAGTTTTCACAATTAGCAACACCTCCTAATGTGTTAATAAATAATTTTATTGAGTGTAACCTTATAAAACTCATTAATCCACAATATCTTGATCCAATAAAACCTAGATTGATTATTATGATGATAATGCATATTGTTAGTGTCATTATATTTTAGGGCATTCAATGAAAAAAATTTCAAGTTAAAATATAAGATACATGATATCATAGATAATAACATTATAAATTTTGTAATATGAGGTCATGAATGGTCTTGATATGTGTCATTCACTCCTATATATGGAAATGGTTTGGAGAAGTGAAGGCAAATTTGGTGCTAGTGATAAGGGTGAGTGAAAAGGAGTTATTTGGATTATAGATAGTTATAACACATATGTAGAGGAATATCAATTATTAAGGATGCATACAATTCATTTTAGGTATTTTTTATAATCCCTACCTCTTATTTCAATCATTAAATTTGTCCCTAGTCTATTTTGGAGTGTTCCAAGGGGGTCACATGATGAAGCTAGATTCTAAGCATGGAGATGAGGAGTCTTATGCCACATTTTAGGAGTTTCATGATTTTAAAGGACATTTATATTATGATAAATTACATGGTATATATCCCACTTCATTATCCTACATGTGTAACTCCTTTTCTCAAATTGACACATCCTACTAACTCTTGTACTTAATTTTTCTCACTTCTCTCTCAAATTCTATAAGTAGTAGCCATTTTGACTCTTGTAGAGAAATATCACACCATGTATGGTGAAGCCTTGGAAGTTTTGACATTATAATTTTCTTATAAATAATAAATTAAAATTTGGTTTTGATACTATGAACATTTGTCTAAGCATGAAAAGAGATATATAGTGAATGGTTGAGAGATATTCATCTATCCTTACTTTCTCTCAATCCTTTCATACTTGATGTAAGTTGTTCCTATTCGAATAGGTCATATAGAGTGTATCTAGTGTGTTATACTCCTTTCAAGTATAAAATTGCTCTTATAGTGTGAAATATACCCTCTAGTTCATTTACCTTATGTTGCCTCATACATATCACCTCTATGTTGAAACACTTATGTTAGAATCTCTTAGGACTTGGAAGCTACTTTATAGGTCTTGTTTCATTATGATATAAGTATGATGGTCTTGTATAAATCCCTTTGGTTTATCACCCCCTTATATTATTTTAATTTCATTAAAACTTCTATCTCTTTTCCCACAATAAATTAGTTAAGTAGGTGATAAGCACTTCACAGCATATTCAGGGAGATAGCCCTTAAACCGAGAGGTCTACTTCAATTATAGGTAGACCCACATACCTAGAAGTATTCCCATATTTCCCAAATATGGAGGAGGTTTGAACACCCTCCTATAGAATTAAATATGTGTTGATAATATTTCTCACACCTAAGTGTGTGTTCACAACATTGTGATTATATTATATTATATTTTTTACTATGTTTGTACAGAATTAACTCTAGGGTTTCTCTTTTGAGAGGTTTAAGTTTTGTATGATTTTTTGGTAATGGCATGGAGTGTTAATGTATTTATCAAGTTTTTTATCAATTGGATGGGAAATAATATATTAATTTCTAAGTATGACCTTAGGCTTGATTTATTTATAGATGACTTTGGTATTTCATGTTATAACCAACCTACGGAATATGTCTAGGCTAGACCAAGGGGTATGTTTAATTTTATATAGTAACTATTAAGGGTTCCTGAACACTACCAAAAAATTTAGAAACATGTGTCTAATTATCATAAGCCCTATATAGAGAAATAAAATTAGTGATCTTTGAAATGACAACCATTTGCTTAAGATTATAGAGTGTTATTGCATAAATAAGGGTGATTTTGAATATTATGATGATAATTTGGATTGGACAAGAAAAAAATGTGTAGGTAGATAGGGAAAATTATGTAAAAGGGTAAAATATGTATACACAAGTCTAAGTTTGTTAATATATGTAAAAAATTATGTTTCCAAGTGTCTAATATCAAAATTAGGTGTCTAAAAATATACCTCCCCATTTTTATTCTAAGATTGAAAATGATCGGTTATAAAGATAAAATAAATAAATTTAGAACTTATGATTAATCGCACTTGATGTTAATAAGTATGCCCCAAATATTCATTTTTATCCATACAAAACCTATAATAAAATATTTATATATAAATGTCCACTTGTAATTAAAAAAATATAAAATAACTTAGATCATTGACATATTTTAAATTGAAAATTTAAGTAATGAATAGACCTGATTGTATATAAACCAATCTATCATTTTTTGAAGTCATTTAGAGAATCCCATGGGGTGATTATTCCCCAAGGAGATGAAACTACTAAAATCATGTGTTGAGGAGTATAATTACCTCAACCACCATTAGAGATAGAGAAATGCTAGAAGTTGGAAATGTGGATTCCTCAACCAAATTCCTCTAAAAACCATCATAACTCTTTTTTCAACCCCGAAATAGGTTCGTATGTAAATGGTATAATATTGAAACAAATTTGTATGTAAATTAAAACTCTAAATCAACTATCATATGTAACTTTTAGATATAAAGTGACTACATAATACCATTTTTATTAAACATATAAATATGAAAGTGTTTTCATAAAAAACATTCATGCCCTTAAAATGATCCATATATATATTTATACATGCTAAAATATAGTCCTCAATACTTCACAATGACAAGTTTGATACACATTTACCATGCATTAATTGAGTACTTAAACAAGGTCTTAATATGCCATCATCTCACACTTTCATTTTATCTTATGATTCAAACCTTTCTATTAAGCACAGGATATACTGAGGGGGGGTGAATGAGTATATCATATATCTTATAAAACTTTCCTTTAACCAAATTTCACTTAATCAAACATTCAAGATGTGCAATAAAACTCAAAAAATAAACACCACACAAGATAGAGAGAGTCACCAGATATAATGTGGAAAACCAATGTGGGAAAAACCATAGAGAACAATCTCAAGTATATGAATGAGCACAAACCCAAACAATATTCTCAAGCCAAGCTTGTAGGATCACCATACCCCTTTGTTGAGCACCAACCTAGCTACTATTCATGAGCACCAACCCATAGGAGCACCACACCCCTTTGCTGAGCACTAACCCAACTACTATTCGTGAGCACCAACCCACAGGAGCACCAACCCCTTTGTGTATACCACACACCTATCTCTCAATGTTGATATCTCAACAAATGATAGATCAATACAACATCTCTTTCCTCTCTCTCACCTTTGTTATTCTAAGCTAGATATGACAAATACAAATCATATTCATCTCTCACAATTGCTCTTTTAAGCTAGATATTACAATATCAAATCATCCTCTATCTTCCATATTTACAAATGGCTTCTCAAGCCTTTATTTATAGCTTTCCAAATGACCTTTGGCCTTCCCCCTTTGTGGCCCTTCAATCCTCATGGAAAATGGTGCCAAACTTGTATGACCCTTCATATTCAAGCCTTTAAAAAGTCATGTGGTAACCCTTCATGATCAAAAACATCCTTTCCACTTTTGTCCTTATCTTTGGTGACTTTTTGTATTCCTCAAAGTGTCCCTTCATTGTAAATTGCGCCCTTACTTTTTTGTCTTCACTTGGTGACTCTGGGAATTCCCCAAGATGACTCTTAATGGGAAAATGCATCCCATCCTTATTTTGTCTTTACCCCGTGGCTCTTCAACTTCTCCATGGGCTCTTATTTTGTCTCATATGAAACCAAAAATATATTCATTAATATTAAATAAATATTAACTCTATTAGCCAAGATATATTTATTACAAACAACATTAAATATAATGGGGCCTTTATCACCAATAATGCTAGACCTTTGACATCAATGACAATATTTCCAACACATTCTCTCTATTTTATACACATTAAATAACTTCACCATATATTTCAAACTTGTTAAATATCCTACACAACATCTCTAAACTCTCATTTCAATCTACCTATACATAGGTTAGTCTACTAGTTATAGACATTATCACCAATCAATAAAGACCTACACTTAACAACATATATTTTCTTATGAAAACCCATCCTTTGAGTCAACCCTACTAGGATATTGGTGGAAGTGATGTGTTTTCATTGATTTTAAGTGGCTTTTTTTATGAAAGTGTGGTATGAGAGTACTCTTGGTCTAATATGCATGATCTTAGTCTTGGTTGCTAGAGAGATCTTGTGAGAGCAGTTGGTTCTATGAAGGCATGAGTGGATAGAATGAATCTTAGAGATATAACATTTGATATCTTATTAGTATGATCCTATTAGGATAAGTATTCACATATGGTCTTCAGGTGGAGTGCAAGTTATCATATGCCTTATGGGCTTGATTATGTATGGTTACATACAGAGCTAAGTGTTGTATGACTTGTATGTTATCAATAGATTATTATAATTCTTGTATTAAGTGAATGTAAGATATATAAGGTGATATGATCTTAGTATATAAGTTTTGAAGTACCTTCAATAGGTAAGTTGGCCTAGTGGTTCTAGGCCTAATAGGTAAGGTGGAATAATGAGGTCCTTGTGAATAGTCATGAAGAAGATCCAGGTTGGAAAAGCTTACTATGCTTTTCATATGCATGTTAGACATGTATAGGATGTTGAGAGTTTATTTTTATGGTTTCTAAGTGGTTATAAGTAGTTTGTAAAGTTGTTTGGATCTTGGCTTAGTTGGCCTAGGTGGGCTTATGAGGCCTTGTAAAGGGTCAAACAGGGATTTTAATATGCTTAACCTTATATCTACATGTAAGATGATTAAATAGGTGTGGTAAAAGGTGTTGACCATGTTATAGGTTATATATTGAGCTACAAAGTTAGAAAGTTGGTTTATAAGCTTCAAAGGGTGATAGAAATGAGTGTAAGGAGCCTGAGAGGAAGTTTCTCATGCTTGTTGGTAGGTGTAGTGTTTTCATCAAAATTTGAGATATTTGGAGTAGTTGGGGAATTTCCCTAATAATATTTTATAATAATTGGTTTATGGGTTAAGGTCAAAACTTTATGAATGATTGTTAAGAAGCTACAGAGGTTTTTGAGTGCTAAAACCTCAGTCTTAGACCCAATTGGAAAGATCTTGCTTTTTTTTTCCTATTATGATGGTGAAAGGTTAGGATGATTTTTTTATGTTGTATATTACTCCTTAAAGTTTTTTATAAAGTATTTTTGGTCTTTTGATAGTGTGTGGGTCCCATAAAAAAATGGGTTGTTAACAATAATCTTATTTTTAATGAGGATTTATGAGAATGACCAAATGATCTAATGGATGATTGATGAATATCAATACTTGTCCCAAATATACATGAAAATTTTTAGGAAGATTCATCTTTTTTTGTCAAATTTTTAGAAAGCTAAAGTTGACTAGTCGCTAGAGTGGAAATGGAGCAAACAGTGAGAAAGACCATTTGGAGTGAGAAGATGAATTAAAAAGGTGATAAGGTGTTTAAGGATGATTTGAGAGATTAATGGTGATTTAGGGTTTATATTCACTATATCCATGCATTTTAAGTGATTCCTATTCTTTATGTATGATCGAGGAGTTGTCTCAAAGTTGACCTTCTTGGTCCTTTGGAGTCTATGTGAGCTAATGAGGTGAAAATAGCTTGTAAAAGAGTTTTTTATATTAAATACTATGATATAATTGTAATAGAGTGATATAAGGTCCTTTTAGGATATTTTTAATTCCTTTGAAGATATCAGTAAATCCACTTTAGGTGAGAGAAAGTCATGGTTCCATGATTGGTTTTTGGAGCTTGTAGGCTGTCTAAAGTGGCATATTTAGAGAGGCTAGTTTGAGCTATTATAAGTAGAGTTTGAGGTGAGTAAGAGCTTGGTATTACTATATTATTCTCATATATTCATTACATGGATTTTTTATTCATATTTTCCCTCTAGTTTGGTTGGAAAAAACAAATTTTGTTGACTAAGTTTCTGGTGTACATGACCAGTTTGAGTAGGTCATCTAGAGTGAGTTTGTTTGGATGGTTCTGAGCATGTGAAGGTGAAAATTTATTTTGGGGGTTTTTTTATGTCATTTATGACCTATCCATATGATTATTTTATGTGGTTTTTTGATAAAATAAATAGTATGCCTCAGTTCTTCTTGGCAGTATTTTTTAGGTGTTCGCAAGACATAAAATGAGAGACAAAATATCTTGGATGGAGTATTGGTTTAGAGTTATAAATGTTTTTGACCCATTTGGAAGTTATAAATGATCTATTGTATGTATTTTTTATATGTTTTAATATTTTTTTATGTTTATTATTCATGGATATGGTCATATGTGGTGAATGACCTATAAGGGCTAATGCATTAGGCCTAATTGAGATCTAAAGGAGGATTGAGCTTGTTTTGAAATATGGATGACCTATTGAGTGTTTTATTTTGATTTATGACATGTATTAGGATATTTTATAAGGGTAATATAATTATTTGAAGTATCTTGTTTGACCAAGATGGGCTAAATGATAGAGTGATATATATACAAGGTCAAATTAGCCTATTTGTGTAGGTGTGAGAGTAGAGTGTATTCAAGTGAATGGAAGAGATAATTAAAGGAGTATATATGGTTCATTTAGGACCATTAAATTTTGAAGAGGATCATTCATGTTTAACTGATCATGTTCATGAACTAACAAGTCATTAGACCTAACAGTCTAAAGGGTGACTTGGTTGAGAGAATGAGGTAGGTGTGTCTACCTTTAGAAGAGAAGGGGATTGCAAGTGTTGGAGAAATATAAGGTCATAATCAGGTGTATAATACATCATATTATTTTTGGACATCATATCAAATTTGTTTAAGTGGGTTATTAATCACTTAAGGGTTTGTAGCCTCCTTACTAGTTGGAACTAGCTAAAGGTCTAGTTAGAGCTAGACTAAATTAAGGGGTGGATGCTCCTTGATCAGTTGGAGCTCATCAAAATTATCATGTTTTTATTATAATTATATTAATTTATTCCATTGGTTTTCAATCTTGAGAGTGGGTTTTCTCCCCTAGAGGGTTTCCTACATAAATGATGTGTTCACATGATGTATGCTCTTGTTCATGCTTTGGATGTTTAAGTTTTCATGTTCATGTTGTTAGATCAAGTTAATGAATGATAAATGGGTTTTGGAATTTAATATACATTTTTTTCTACTTATTAATGCCCCCCACTTTTAGTATCTACTCTAAACAAACCCATCAATGTAGCATGTTGGTGGCATGAAGAATTATCAAATTGGATATATATAAATAATTCAAGGATTCATTCAAAAGGGACTTGACACTTATCTAATATATAAAATTAAAATATTAATGAAGTTATTTCAAATAATTATTAAGTAATATGCATTAATATGGTTATAATATCTCATTGTTTAATTCTTACTATCATTTAACCCTTTGGCTGACCAATTCATAAAACAATTTTCCATCAATGTTGATGATAAGTTATCATGTGCACAACTTACTAATATAAAAAAATAACCAATCAGTGATTATGTGATATGTTATAAGACCATGCTATAAAATATGACCATTGTAATGTATGATAATTAATTACAATAAATATCAAAAAAATCTAACACTACTCTATGAAATAATTATATTAAAGAGATTCCAATCATTTGATCAGTTATGCCATACAATGAGGGATAGAGAAGTCAATTTAATTGAATTTGAACAAACATAAGTATACATCAACTCTAGTGACTAATTGAATAATGAATTTTCAAATAAAATAAAATTATAAGGTCAAACCAAGTGATAACAATAATGAGGCAAAGATTAAAGTCAATGCAATGTCACAACCCACAAACTAGTTATAGTTGATAAGTCCATAAAAGAGGTAGTTTTCAAAATTATTAGAACCTCCTCATGTGTTAATAAATAATTTTCTTGAGTGTAACCTTATAAAACTAATTAATCCACAATATCTTCATCCAATAAAACCTAGACTACGGAATTATGATGATAATGCATATTTTTAGTGTCATTATATTTTAGGGCATTCAATGAACAAATTTTTTGAGCTAAGATATAGGATACGTCATCTCATAGATAATAAAATTATCAATTTTGGAACCTCTATAGACTAATATCAATCATAACACAATGGAAATAAAAATTTTAATATATAAATCCTTTTCCTTAACATGATTCAACAAAAACTAAGGACACTTCAAATGTACATTATATATACAACATGCATCCTCCTCTAGTGATATATAATCATCTCTAAATACTATCATTGGTACACTTAGTAATACTCCACCTCAATGACCCATGATCACATTTCATAAAAACAACATAATTGAAAAAAATTCATGTTTTCATGCATTTTTCATGCAATCCTACATTGATGAATAACTTATACATAATGTTATGGTTAACAACGGTTAAAGTGAGAACATTTTCATAATGGAACTTCCCCAATATCTTTAGCATATACAACAAGATTTAGAAGTTACAACAAAAGTAGTTAAAATATTTTATGGAAAAAGATACAATACTTGGGGATGCATATTATTACCACTTTAGGTGGGATCATCCATATTAGCCAAAAAATTCTTGGTTTTAAAAATTAATTGGATATTTGACATATTTTTAGAGTGCTTATGGATGCGTAGACTTCATGCATTTACCTCTACAATACACCAATACCTAAAGTACATATAATGAAAGAAATTAGTTATAATTTTAGGCATACAATATCAATATCCTCTACACCTATTAATATCTCTTCCTCCACCCTCATGACCATCATGATTGGTTGATATACATATTAAAGATCATTATTTAGAGTGGGTTGATATACCTATTTAAAATAATTATTTAGAGAGGATCAATACTTATATTTAGAATCAATAACCAGAGATAGATGATACATACATTTAGATCATTATTTATAGATGGTTGATACACCTATTTAGAATCAACAAACATATTTGTTTTTACACATATACATTATCCATCTATACAAATATATAACTAGTTATTCAAAATCAATCACTTCAAAGAGTTACTTAGAGACCACAAAGATTTTCATATTATATAGTACCTAATTTATTAATACTCATATAAGTTCAGTGTGTTCCATAATGAATAAAAGATTCAAGACACCTCCTACTACACATTGATAACCATACACCCCGCAGTCTTATAAAACCATTCATCATACCCTAAGTTCTACAAGTAGCCAGCATGATAGATATGGTACACCATATGAATCCCTATCAGATTATGACCCATCCCTAGTTATTACCTCATATCCATATTATGGAACCCCTTCATTATTTAATACATTTACTCCCCATTATCCTCTCATTGAGTGGATAAATAGTTATTTTTTTAACTTCTAATATTCCAAAAACATAAAAACATTCAAATATTCAAAAAATTAAAAATTAGGACCTAAGCATGACATGATTGTTAAATTATTCTATTTACATATATAATTTATCACATGTTTGGTATATGTCATATTATTTACATACACACATGCATTTCATGGTATTTTATTGTTATGTTAGACATAAATGTTGCACGTGGACATATAAATGTTAGTTTTCTCTCTACCAAGTGGCCATTCCAATAATGGGGTTACTTTGTTCCACAAGTTTCACTATTATAGGTTATATATTTATATGAAATTTTTACTATGTTTAGATACCTATATTTCCTATACATTAATTTCTATTTAACCATTTATTACCTGGTGATAAATGATGTCATTATACTAGGATGTGACATTGATATCTATGGATATTGTAGACTAGTTCCTTGTTCTATGTTTGATTAATTTTGTTACTATTTTACATGATAGGTTACTTTGTTTTTTATTATTTTAATGTCCTTATTTAATGTGACATATTTTATTTCCTTTGATTCTAACATTTTTATGTGCTCTTTTGTGTGGCCCTTAGTTTTTCTTGTTACAAATTTTATGTCCCTTGTATGTGGCCCTTGGCTTTATTTGTGAAACTAACGCTTATGTTTGTTGATCTTATTGGCATTGATGGGTTCTAATATCTATATTATTCACTATTACTATGTTATCTAATTCATATATCTTTATATTGCATGCTTCATCACTATATATATCTAGACATGATAATCACATGCTATGCATTCCATATGCTACATATATCCCTTGATAAATATATACAATAATATGATGACATACTTTCTAACTAATCAAATTATATTACATGATTTTATCTTTATACATTACATGGTATAAATAGCTTTTATTTTTATATGAGTGACTTAGATGATACGTCCCTCATTGTAAAAGGTAGGAATTACATGGTAAGTGCCAAAAGTTGGGAGGCCAAAAAGTTGGACATGTTTTTTTCCAAAACATGAATTAAACATAAATGCCTCCATGGTTTAAAAATAATGAATTCACATTATTTAAACTAGGCTTGGTAATGTTGAACCTATAACACATACACATTACTATTATAATAGTTTAAAAAATTTTAAAACATTGCATCTCATTGTTAAAAGTTTTCATTGAATAAAATGTGACTATCACCATCAAACCCACACTCACATTCTAGAAATTTATACTTTTGCCCTAAAAAATTATGTTTAAATTTCTTTAAAATGGCATTTATTGATATGATCAATAATGTCAAGCAAGAGGAGAGGTAATTAAACTAATTTTATTTTAATTAACACCAAATTTAGTATTTTTTTTGGATTTACGTTATTTTGTTTTGTTAAAACAATTTTATATTTCAGTTTGTAATTATTATCAGACCTATTCACTTGAAAAAATAATGTGGGAATTGAATATGAAAAAAAAATCCAAAAAACCTCATAACCCTCCTTCAATTGTACAAGACCCTTAGGTAGTTAGAAGGATTTGGCCACACATATAGTAGAAAATAAAATAAATATTGAAGAGATAATTAAGACAATGAGGGACCCTTGTTTGACTAACACCCATAGTACTTTTTAAAAAATACATTAGAGTCATTATTATTTGAATTTGACTCAAAAATGGATCAAATTGACATATGGGTAGCTTAAAAAGAGAAATGTAAGTCTTAATGTGATAAAAATTGTTAGCCTATGGTGTGAGAGACAAAAAAATAATAAAATACAAAATTTTCACAAGATTCATTTATCCAACAACCAATGTAATGCCTCTATTATCATGCAAATGATTCTCAATCCACTGGTGCCACCATGATTTTATAAGAGAACTTTTGAGACCAATGGTGGATGTTATTTGATTTCCCAAATTGTAACAACTATGATGTTCCTTTGAGATTTTTGACGAAAATATATTGTGAGTTTATCCTCAATTAAATTCATAATTATTTGGACTACTCTTCAAGGCCAAGAAAAAGGCTCAATTAAATTCATAATTATTTGGAATACTCTTCAAGGCCAAGAAAAAGGCTTTGTGATTTGTGTAGTATAAACCAAGTGCATGTCATGTGCCTAATCAAATTATGAGATTTCATATCCAAAATCCACATAAGCCTAATAAAATCCCCTATGAAATAAAGGAGGTTGTATATATTTAAACATTTCATGCACTTAAGGAACTTACTAATACCTTGGGTTGATACATAAATTTGGGGGACAACAAATATGACATGAAATAAATAACTTCTTTTGCAAAGTGTATATGCCCTTTGTTTAAAAAACCCATTGTAAATTTGATCTAGGTTGGTCCCAAACCTAAAGGGCATATGCACTTTTTCATAAAGGGTATACACCATTTTTATAAAGTTGAATATTCCCTTTAGAACATATTCTTGTAAAAGTGAATATTCCCTTTGGAACATATTCTTGTAGGGAAGGTTGTAAATATTGATTGAAAGGGTGTGCACCCTCTAGTAAAGGATGTACACCCTTTTTATTAGAAAGTACGTACACCCTTAGAGTTAAAAAATGTTTTTTTCTTGTTTGTGTTTGTTTTTACTTGTTTGAATTATGAATTATAAGTTTAAATTTTGTTTATATTACATTTTATATTCTTATACTTTAAGTTTATTTCACTAAATATAACAAATTAGGGCCACTACATATTCTAAAATCAATTCTAGAGTTGTTTGAATTACCATTTAGAAGTTAGTTTTTTAAAATATATTATAGTCAATACTTAGTTTTTATAATTTTAGGATTATAAATTGTCTAAAATATTAGAGTTATTAATCTCTAATCTCAAGTATGGATGTCACTGGTTAAGATAGAGATAGGGATCCATATATATAGATAAGGGCTCAAGTATGGATTGTTCAAGATAGAGATAAGGTCTATGTTAATATGGATTTATCATATATGTAATATGATGGGATGAATCATTAAATTATGCATTCACCTATCTTGACTTATAATTCCAATCCTTGACAAAAAAACTAGAGCACTATTCTATTCATGGTCTAGGTTATAATGTTAACACCATTATAGGTGGTTATATTTAAAAACTAGGACCCTATCATAATCTGAGTATACCCTACTCCCCAATATAGTAAATCAATGGATAAAATAGGAATGATCCCTCCATACTATAAATATATGGGGGTCACCATTCCAAAGGCCTTATCTTGATCTCAATCCTGTTTTACCCAATAAGTCAAGGGAAGATTTTCCTACCTAATTGATTTTTTCTAAGGAGTAAGTGAAGGGAAGCTTATGTTCTTGATATCAATCTTTGCTTCTCCCAATATCATATCAAGGTAATTTTTCTTTCTCAATAGATATAAAGTGAGTAAGGCATAGATTTTAAGGGAAGCTTACCTTCTTAAAATATGTCTTTACTTTACTTTTGTATTAAGGCATAGCTATCAAAGGAAACTTACTTCTAGATATATATCTTTGTTCTTTCCTTAACTACTTAGTTATGACCTACCTAATAAGGTAATATAATCTTAATTATTGATATATATCTCCATTAATGTCTTACCTACTTTAATTTCTTGAATAAATTCTTATCTATCAAAGGAAGCTTGTTTCCTAATCTATAGCTTGCATATATTCTTACCCTTCCTACTTAGATATTCCATACCTACTTAGCTTATGTAATTGGTAAGGAAATCTTGATTTCTAATAGATATAATGAGAAACAAAATTTCAAAGCATGTTATGTAATATATATATATACACCATTGAGTATGCTCTACCTACTTTATCTTGATTATGACCTACCTAAATACCTAAGCCATATCTTGATCTTGACTATTCAATACCTACCTTATTTTACTTTAGTATGCCCTACCTATTTTAAACCTACTTGATTATTCCCACATGCATATCCTTCTTTCCCTACTTAATTGGTATGCCCTAGCTACGTGAGTTATCTCCTTGATTATTCCCAACCTAATTGACCATGCCCTACCCAATTAAAAACCTTGACCATATATTGATATTGAATACCCATATCTAATCACGACCATATATATCTTACCCAAGCCATATTTTGGACACCCAATACCTAATTGAATACCCAAGCTTTCTCTTGAAAGGGGAGGGGACATTACCAAATCAAGGGATAAAGGAGAAGGGGCATTATCAAGGAATATTTGAAATTAGGAGATTTGGAAGTATCACCTATATAGATAAAGTAAAATGGGAATTTATTGATACATATATTGAAATAAAATGTGGAATTATCACCTACATAGATAAAAGAGTGACTAGGGATGATTAGGAAAAAGGCTTAAAGACAAATTTAGGATGAATTCCTAAATAATTTGTGGGATTTTTTATCAATAGGCATATCAATATGCATAAATAACTGGCCTATATCATACAATATGTATAATATTTATATTCATGATATTGTCAATCATGCATGATATTTACCACATACCTAGTACTACATGTAGGTATGTGATCACTCATATGTGACATTTGCATGTAGTCTTGATACAGTCACTCATACCAGACATGAATGTATCTAATCACCCTATTACACTCCATTAAGAATAGAAAGAATCAAAACACCATTTAATATTCATCCTAATAATATAACATTCACTTTGAAATAAATTTCATCTAGATGGGTCAATCCATTTATGTTTCAATTCTAATCTCATGAATACATGTCATGACTAATTTAATCTAATCTCACATAGAATAGAGTCATATTATAACATTGTAATCTCACATATGACACTACCACTACCACTACTATTTAGGCTATATGGGAGTAATTTCAAATCCTATTTTCTTAAACTCATATCAAAATTACTCACATTACTATATCCCTCTCCCTAAACCTTATGGAGAGAGAGGGGTTAAGCATATAAATCATCATTAGTCATCACAATCACTCCATCATTTTTCATCATCCATAATCCCCATATCATCAACCCTCATTATTCCTCATCATTCTTAATCACTCCCACATCATCCTTAATCATCCTTAATCACTTACTCATTGACGTCATCATCCCTAATCATCTCTATTCACTGCTTCATCATCCCTAATCATTCACTCATCATCCCTCATCATCCTTAATCACTCCCTCAATGAACCTCATTATCATAATGACACCCTCATCATCCCTAATCACTCCCTCATCATTCCTCATTTCCCATAATCATCCCTAATTACTCCCTCATCAACACTCATCATCCTTAATAACTCCCCCATCAACCCTCATCATCCCTTATCATCCTTATTCCCTCCCTCATCATCCTTTATCATCTTTATTCCCTCCCTCGTCATCCCTTATCACTCCTTCATCATACCTCATTATCCCTAATCATCCCTAATCACTCCTACAATTTCCCTCATTATCCCTATCATACCCTCATTAACCCTCATCATACCTCATCATCCCTCATTAACATTCATAATCCCTAATCATTCCATCATCAACCCTCATCATCCCTAATCAATACCTAATCATCCCTAGTTAATACCTCATTATCCCTAATCACTCCATCATTATTCATCATCCCTAATCATAACTAATCACACCTCAATGGCCCTTTTCATCCCTAATTAGCCCTTATAATCATTAATCATACCTAATAACTCCCTCATCATTCCTCATTGTTCCTCATCATCCATAATCACTCACTCATTTACCCTCATCATCTCTAATCATCCCTAATCACTCCCTCATTGGACCTCATTATCCCTTATCATACCTAGTCACTCCATCATCCTTGATTATCCCTCATCATCCTTAATCACTTTATCATTGGTCCTCATCATATGTTACCATCCATAAACACTTTCTGGTCAACCTTCATCATCCCTCATTATCCTTAATCACTCCCTCATCATCCCTTAGCATCCCTAAACACTTTATCATCATCCCTTCATCATCTCTCATTATCCTTAATCACTCCCTCATCAACCCTAATCATCTCTCATCATACCTTATCATCCTTAAACACTTTATCATCAACTTTCATCATCCCTAATCATATTTAGTCACTTCATCATTATCCCTCATCATCCTTAATCACTCCCTCTTTATCCTTAATTGTCCTTAATCATTCCCTCATCAATTGTCATCATTCCTAAGCATCCCTAACCACTCCCTAATCATCCTCCATTATCCCTCATCATACCTAATTAGTCCCTCATCAACCTTATCATCCCTAATCACTCTAATATCAGCCTTCATCATCCCTAATTAGTCCATAATCGTTCCTCATTGTACCTAATCATTCCATCATCATATTTCATCATCCCTCATCATTCATAACCACTCTATCCTCATCACTAACCATTTCATCTTAATATAATTAAATATAATGAGAAGGGAGTTCAATTATTTTCCTAAAAATAATTCTTAAATTTTACTTAACATTCATGAAGCATTCATTCACATACATACATTAGTTAATGCATACACAAGCATCTATGAAAGTAAACAACATGAGAACATACAATATTTATGGGAAACCCTCTCAGGTAATAAAACTCAAATATACATAAATTTTAATATAAACCTATAAATAATGAATAAAATTTTAGTGAGGCACCAACCCCACAAGGAGAACTAACCACTCACAAGTCAAACACCAACCCAACTAGTCCTTTAACAAGCACCAAATTACAAGAAGGATATAACCCCCTAGGTAATTGAGAACTAAATTAGATACCTTAAATATTTGATCACCTTATAACACCTATTTATTACTTAAATAAATATGACCTCCTCAAGTTTTTATTCTCACTCTTCTATCTTTCTCAAATAGCCTATTAGGCCTTCTCCTCAACTAGTCCTTGATTCAGTAGAATTAGGTCCAAAGACCTTTCTCATCAGCTATATAAATATTGTTAGATATTCATAACATAATCACCATGTCTCTTTAATTAGACTCAATCCCTATATCTATTTTACAAAACTCTATATTATTCATTCAAGTACTCAATATTCTAACTAGTCAAATTAGGCTTATTAGGCCTTGTCTTTATACTTGACTCTTTCTCTAACCCATATTGACTGGCCAAGAACCTCACCATAATTAGATCACCCTTTAAATATATTGTATTCCTATTTTTGACCTTAATCACTCTTAGTATTCCAATGGATTTATATGAACCTTAATCATCCTTATAAAATATTGGAAAATATAGATTACAAGGTTTAATATCTATATTGGTCTTAAAGACCAATCTCACATCTTCACCCTACACAAACTTCCCTATGTTAGATAGATCACTTTGAGAACTACTTTTATCATGTTTGTGTGTATCACCAAAACTTATAAATAAGTGGGATATGAGGTATAAGTATTTAATAATTACCTAATGCATTTGAATCCATCCCTAATCCTTTAAAACCAATCCCTAATCTATTTCTCACTACTACCTATTTTTCTCATTGTCTTGCTCTTTAAGCCTTTTTAGTGATAGGCCAAATTACATGATTGGTTTAACACATTTTAGGTCAGAAAACTACCAATAAACTTACATTAAAATAAAATATAAGTCTCACATAGCATTCTCCATCCATTTGAATACTTTGACTTGATCAACCCTATATGATACATTAAAATTTTGAGAAACAAGGGGTTTCCTATATTCTCTACTTACACTTGTGACAAAACAAAAACACTTATATGAAACTATAAAAATTATTTACATATTAAAAACATCAAACTAGGTCAACAAAACCATTCTGATCCATAACCAACAAGATCTTTCTTATCAGTTCATTATGAGGGGTTTATGAAGGTTTTAACTAGTTTCCCTTAGCAATTATTCATAAAGTATTATCCCTCAACTCCAAAACCAATGAAAGGAAAATAAAGATAGGTAAATTACCAAAATTTAATTAACTTATAATTTTCTCATGTAAAGGTTTCACATACTAATAATCATAATAAATTCTTTCTTAGGTCTGTAATACCCCATTCTATGCACATAGAGGATCTCAACACCTATTTTCATGCTTTATTTTCTAGGATATGACCTCAAAATTTGTAAACATACTTAACACAACTACTCACACCTCTATAAATTCTCTTAATAAATATAATATCTTGGGAAATGAACTTGACCCCTCATTAGGCCATACTAGATCTCTTTGCACACTAGACCTTGAACCACAAGTCATACATAGACCATGATCATACCTTTAAACCTCATTTAATATTACAAATACCTCATCCACATGTCAAATTAATTCATACCATTCTCACATACTATAAACCTTCCTCACACAAGTCTCATATGACTCAACACAACATGTTACCTTGCTTAAGCCTTCTCACTAGGTCTTCATGTAAGGATTAAGGCTCAAAAATTGACCTTGGAACTCATCCCAAATATTATTTTACTCTTGATCATGTTTAAATATATTTTTATAATCTTTCATTCCTATTATAACACAACTCACCAGTTTTTACTATGCGTCATGCATATACCTTCTCTCAGGGTGAGACTGGGCTTCTCAAGACACCTCGTACACAATAATATCATACCTTATACCATGATCTTGAATTTTAAATACCATAAATCTCATAAGTATTACCATGTTACCTTTAAATTATATCTCAATAGAGAGATAAGATGTTGACTTCAAATTTTCTCTTTTCATGAGACTTCTTTGACACATATCATCTCACCAAGCATGGCCTCAACTATAGCTTTAACATTAATGATATCTATCTTGATTTTGACATAAATGAAAAAAATAATTATATAACACCAAAAATAGGAACATACCTCAACAATATACTCCTTTTTCATTGATGGAAAACATTTACACAAAATTGATCATTCATAACTCCCCAAGTTGAATCTTATTCAGACTATAGTTTCTCTCAAACATGGACTTTCTCCCCCTTTGACATTAATGGAAAAGGGTCATCTTATTTGAAAAATATATAATCCTTAGACCTATAAAAACACACCTTCTCTCTTCAAACAAACTTAACATAGATCAAACTCACATACTTAATCTTTGAATCATGATTAGCTCTCCTTGTTTCCATGATAAATTTAGATGTTATCAAGACTGTGACTTGGTTTGATCAAGTCATCATACAATATTTTGTGACTTATCTTTTGTGATCACTCCTAAAATAGACTCTTGACTGAATCTTAAATTTGAAAGTCACCAAAAACCACAAATATCCCTTATGATTGAGCATCTTTCATACTTATTTATTACTAGATAAGTGCCTCCATGAAGCCTAATGGAGTCACCTCTACTCTAGGGAACTAAAAAAACATAAAATAAGGAGATTAATAGATCTCAATGTCCTTACTAGACTAAAAATTTTCATGATCCTCTTAGGTTTGAATTTTCCTTTTGGCTCGACCTCCTCAATCTTTGTTTGAACAACATTTTGGATTATTTTATTGGTCTTATCTCCTTCATCAATAATCTAAGCTGACAAAGAGAATTCTTGGAACTCATTTTCATCTTGACTATGCTCTACCATGGGAAATATTCCACTTGGACTTGTAGGATAGCCATCAACTTTAGCTACCTTGTGTTTCCACTTATTATCTTTTCTTATTTTTTATACTCTAGGGTTCTCAACTTTCTTATTTTGTCTTTAGAATCCATGCTTACATTCTTTGTAATATGACAAAAATTATGACCATTAAAATAAAATATTATTCTTGATGGATACACATCATGACCCATACCTCTTGAATGATGACTCTCCTCATAGTTCTATGCATATTCATTCTTGAAGGGCCTTCTACAATGCCTTGTTTAATGTCCAAATTAGTTACATGAATAAAAATAACCATTGAAGGGGTTAGAATACCTTATAGAATTACGCTAATTGATAATATTATCCTTAATTCTACTATCACCCTCATTCTTTTATTGATTATTGATCTTCTTGATCACATTAGTGTTCTTCTCTTAGTCTCTATTAAAACAAAGGCCTATTTTGTCATTAGTAGTCTTTTGACCATTTAGAACGTTGTCTAGATCATTGGTACTCTTTTATAACCTCAAAAAATACTTAACCTTACTTTTTGTTTTATCCAAATCAGCTCTCAATAACTCCACTTAAATTACATACCGTGTACATTCTTCTTCTTTGGTCTTTAGACTAGCAGTTATAATCTCAAGTTGAGTATCTACCTATTTGACTATTCTTCTTGTTCTTTAGAGTTTTTACTTAGTGTAGATTCAAAAAAGTTGATTTTATCCTCATAATATTTTATAATATACCTCATCATTCTATTCTTATTCTTTACCATCTTTAGTTCTTCTATAATATTCATCAACTTAGCCTCAAAGTCTACCTCATCATCTTCTTCATCTAAATCACCAATAACACCTTCAATCCTTATGGACTCTTCTTGATTTGAACAAATTTATTATTCAACCATGAGAACTTAATTGACATCAGTACCATCACCTTCATGGTCACTCTTATAAATACTTCCCTCACTCTCATTAGATGAGCTACAATCTTCCTTGGTGTAGAAATTTTTTTTGTTTTTGAAAATTTCTTATCATCATACCTTATAGAGATTTTCTTGCTCTCATCCAAACCTATAATACATTTTATCATCATCATGACCTTCATCATTATAATAATCATCCATTTCCTTATCTTTATGAGGTCATTTTTTATCAAAGTGTCCAATCTCTCCACAATTGAAGCATTTAAAGGGCAATTTTCCCTTGTATTTACCAGATCATATCTTTAATTTTATTGCAAACATAGTTATCAAATCATCATCATCAAAATTATATTCATCATGATATTTTAATTTATTACCTTGTGTCTTCTTATCATTTGGCTTATTTTTTGCATTGAATGCAACTTCTTTCTTTGCAGGTCTTCCTTCACTTTTCCTCATCTCATAAGCTGTCAAAGTACCATGAAGTCCATCCATCTCTATCTTGTCTAAATCTTGCATCTCTTCAATAATTGATACCTTAGAATCAAATTTGGGAGTTATACATCTCAAAACATTTTGAAAAATATTAGAATCTTTAAACTCTTCACCTAGACCTCTTGTGATGTTGACAACTTCATCAACCTTTAACAAGTAGGCAACAATGGTCTCATCTTCATTCATTTTTAGGCTTTTAATTTATATTTTATGGGTTTAAAGCTTAGCCAATTTGACCTTGAAGTATCCCTCATTAATAGTATTCATATTATCCCACATTTATGTGGTATAAATATAGTGCATCACCTTCACAATTTCTACCTCTGATAGGCCACACATAATACCATTCATTACTTTTGAGGTATTATCACTAGCCTTCTTACCTATTGCATGTATAAGAGGAATATGGGGTGTATTATATCCATCCAATATTTATTTACACATATAGCTACCTTGATACATCATATATGTTCTCATCCTAATAGTTCAAAATGCATAATTGGATCCATTAAATAATAGAGCCTTTCTTGTATAAAAACCACCTTGTGCTTGACTAGCCATCTTTGCTTTCTTAGAATCTCCTTTAGGTTATTAAAAATTATTCAAAGGACATGATATAATATGAAATATTATAATTATAGATAATTATATTTGTTTTTTAATCATTTTTTATAAAAATTATCCTTCAATTTCACTTAACATCTATGAAGCATTCATTCACATACATACATTAGTTAATGCATACACAAGCATCTATGAAAGTAAAAAACATGAGAACATAGAATATATATGGGAAACCCTTTTGGGTAATAAAAAAATGTATAAATATATTTTAATATATTAATATAATTAATTAATCAAACTTTTAGTGAGGCATCAACCCCACAAGGAGTACCAACCCCTCACTAGTCAAGCACCAACCCAACTAGTCCTTTAGCCAGCACCAACTTGCAAGGATGATCCAACCACCTATGTAACCTAGAAAAAAATAAGATACCTTTAATATTATATCACATTATAATAGATTTTTCTCACTCAAATAAATATGACCTCATTCTTTTTCTATTCTCACTCTTCTATCTTTCTCAAATAGCCTATTAGGCCTTCTCGCTTAACTAGCCCTCTCTTTGGCATAATTAGGTCCAATGACCTTGCTCATAACCTACATAAATATTATTATATATTAATAAAATAATAAAAATTACTCTTTTATTATCCTCAATCCCTCTATCTATCTTCCAAAACACTATATTGTTCACTCAAGTCCTCAATATTCTAACTAGTTAAATTAGGCCTATTAGGCCTTGTCTTTATACTTGACTCTTACTATTACCCATCTTAGTAAAATAATAACCTCACCATACTTGTATAACCATTTAAATATATCAATAAAAACATTTAAATTTTGAAAAAACCACCACATATTTTATTCATTACCCTTAAGGGCCAAAACCACCATTAGTCCTAATAGAGACTTAATGCAATTAGGCATTCTCTAAGCACACATTTCAATTAGACCTCATTGGAAAAATTTGAGAATAAACATGGATAAAACACTTTAAAAATGAATAAAATATACCCATTATAATCTCACCTTATTTTCCCAACACCATTTAGCTCATTTCATTCCTTTAACGACCCAATTAGGTTTACTTGCCATTAGGCCTTCTTACTACCAAAAAGTCTATCTTATAAATATAAATCATATACTAAAATTTGACACATAAAAATAACAAAAAATAAAATGGATATAATATCCATTACCTAAAATTAGACATAATTTTCATTATAATTCATCAAATAGGGCAAAATAACTCTAACTAATCAACTTCATATGCTCACTCAGAACTACACACAGACCTCAAAAACCCAGTCAAGAACCTTTGATTTTTCACACCTTAATAAGAGTTTATCATTAATAAAAATGTGTTAAAATTAACATATGAGACATATATAACAAATTAATGTGAATTTTATTCTTCAACACTATGTGAAAACACTCAAGAACAACATTCTCACTCAGACCAAGAAAACTACTTATAACATCAAACACATAGTTAAGAAGATTAAATATTGGAAATTTTTTGGAAATAATTTTATGATATTCAAATGGATTTAAATTAAATTAAATCATCCTCAAATAATATTTGAAAATATATATTATAATTTTAAATATCCATATTGGTCTTACATACCAATCTCACATCATCACCCTACACAGACATCATTGTGTTAGATAGATCACTTCGAGAACAAATTTTAAAATGTTTATGTGTATTAAAAAAATTATAAACAAGTTTTATATGAGTTATAGGTATTTTAAAATTACCTCATACATTTGGATCCATCCCTAATCCTCTACAACCAATCCCTAATCTCTTTCTCACTACTACCTGGTTTTCTCATTATCTTGCTCTTTATGCCTTTTAAGTGATAGGCCAAATTTCATGATAAATTTAGAAAATATTAGGTATAAAACCTACTCATAAAATTACATTATAATAAAATATAATTATCACACATCATCCTTCATCCATTTGCATGATTTGATTTGGTCAAGCCTACTTGTTACATCAAAATTATGAGAAATAAGGGGTTTCTTCTAGCTTACACTCACTCTTGTGATTAAAAAAGCACCTATAAAAACCTATAAAATTAATTTACATGTTCCAAACATCAAACTAGGTAAAAAGAACCATTCTGAGCCATAACCAACAAGATATTTCCTATCAGGTCATTATGAGGGTTTTGACTAGTTTCCCTTCTTAGTAATTGTTCCTAAAGAATTTCCCTTCAAATACAAAACCAATGATATGAAAATAAATAAAGGTACCTTCCAAAAATTTCATGAACTACTTATGATATCATGAAAATGTTACACATGCCAATGAGCATAAGAAATTCCTTCTTGGGTCTATAATACCCCATTGTGTGCACATAGAAGATCTCAACACCTATTTTCATGATTTTTTTCTTCAAGATATGACCTAAAACTTTGTAAAAATACTTTAAATAACATATTATTCCTCTTTAAATTCTATTAATATATATATCATCTTAATAAATGAACTTGACCTCTCATTAGGTCATACTAGGTTTCTTTGCACACTAGACCCTTAAACATATACCATGATCATACCTAAATACCTATTTTACTATTATAAATACCTAATACACATGTAAAATGAACCCATAAAATTTTCACATGCTATCAACCTTCTTCACACAAGTCTCATATGACTCACCACAACATACTACCTTGCCTAAGCCTTCTCACTAGGTCTTCATGTAAGGGACTAAGCCTTAAAACTTGACCTTGGAACTCATTTGAAAGATTTTTTTCCTATTGATCATGTTTAAAAATATTTTTAGACTCTTTCATACCTATAATTACATAATTAACTAATATTTATTATGCTTCATGTAATATACCTTCTCTCAGGGCTAGACTAGGCTTCTCAAGACACCTAGTACACAATAGTAGCTTACTTTTTACCATGATCTTGAATTTGAAATGTAATCAACCTTAGAAGTATTACCAAGTTTCCTTAAAATTATATATGAATATATATATATCATAGGTTTCCTTAAAATTTTCTCTTATCATGAGACTTCTTTGACATATATCATCTCACCATGCATGGCCTCAACTTTGGCTTTGGCATTAATGATATTTATCTTGATTTTGACATCAAGGAAAACAATAATGATACAAAAAAAACAAGAACATACCTCAACACCTCTTAATCCCTCATTATCCCTAATCATCCCTCATCTCGAGTGGCATGGAATCCTTTGAGGGTTGCTTAGATGACTCAGTCATGGAATTGTAGGCATTGACGGTTCATCTCTACCCCTCATGATTCTCCTAACATAATAAAAAACTAGAAAATTGATATATAAAAAACAATAAATATAAAAAATACATCAAACCAAAAAATAATGAAAAATAATATTCAAATAACCTTATTCCCTCTAAAGGCTTCTTCTTAGTTATCCACCATTCACTTCACATTGTTTTCCATATTTTACAGCCTTTCAAACTAATATATTAGCTTCAATCTCCCTTTCCATACCCTTGGCATTCTTGTTTGGTCTATTAGGTCCTTCATCATATTATTTTATTTTTATAATTTTCCTAAGACCATCCATACTATTAGTACAATTATGCACTACTACCTTGTTGAAATCTACTAAAATACCTAGGTTTTACTTTGAGAATTTCATTCTCTTTTTCAAAGATATTCACTTTGTCCTTCAGTATTTTCATCTAGATAATAACCTCTTTCAATTAATATTTAGTACAAAGGACATCCCCCTCTTGATTTAATTTATTGATTGATTCTTTCATCAATTTATGGTTCTTATGAACTATCTTAGAAATACCTTGTGTAGGTCTATCTCTTTAGCCATCTAAGTTCCCTTGTAAAATGTGAAATTTTCAAGATCTATTTAATTTCATTGGGTTGATGAAATTTCTTCCCTTTTTTAAATATGTTTTCTTTCATTATTTAAACTTTTTTTTTACTTTATATTAACATTCTCATGGTGTTGGAGATAGGGATTGACATTTCATTCTTCATTAATAATATTTGGATGTAATTATATGAAATTTTTGGATTATTTACTCATTTAGACATAATAATCACATTTAGCTAATGTGTTCATATAAATTTAATATATTATGTAATTCATTTACTCTTTTCCCATATATTTCATCTTTAAGTGTCAGTAATGGCATAACATAGTATTTTCACCTATCGGTGTTATTCCCAATCTTAGCACATTTCACTACCCCACCAAAAATTCCTTCTACCTCTATTGTACTCTAGCTTGGT
Source organism: Torreya grandis (assembly GCA_037957365.1). Classification (NCBI taxonomy): domain Eukaryota; kingdom Viridiplantae; phylum Streptophyta; class Pinopsida; order Cupressales; family Taxaceae; genus Torreya; species Torreya grandis. The sequence goes on along the minus strand of JARHVA010004284.1, from coordinate 4,009 downwards.
AGTTTACACACCTATCTAAGGTTAATCCCTAGTATTTGATGAATGAATTTAAAACCCACTTACTTTTTAAGTGATAGAAGCTCAAATCAACCTCTCAACATCAATTATGCAATATATTATTATAGATATATAGGGCCTCCCCATAATAGAATCTAGAGAGTTATTGTTGGGTCAAAAATATAGTTATAAATATCCATATGCTTCCTCCTCCCCAAAATGACTCATAAACTAGAGTTTTTGGTAGATAAATGACCAACATTACATCTCACACTTATAAACTATATTAAATTATGTCTATAACTAAAGGCCTTTGATCCAAATAGAGAGATAGGGGCAAGGGCCCTTTGGAGCACAATGGGAGAGTCCCTTTAGGGTCTAGTGGGAGAAATCCTTAGGAGTATATTATTATAAAACTTTCCCTCTGAGTATATTGGATCTTCCACCCTGATCAGAGTGGGGGAAACCCCCTAAGCATAGTATGGGAATCCCTCTCCTCCTAAGCATACTAGCCTTTCTTAATTCATTGATCTGATATATATACATTACTAAATAAACTCTTTTTCATCTCATCAATTCCTAAAGTAATCAATAGCAATAAATCCTCATCACCATGATATTGACTCCAATTCAAGCACCACATCTCTAAATCCACCCTATATATAAAGGAATATAGATTATCTCACCCAAAGGGATGAAATTTTCTTACCTAATTGATATCCATGATGTTTGCTATAACTCACATATATTGGACTATAAATATTCATAGAGTACATAACTAGGGAATTATTCCCCATTCCCCTATAGATATAGGCCATCTATTTTATATATTTATTTGGATTTTGGCCCTCTATTCTATATATATTTAATCATGATTAGGCCCTATATTATATAGATGTTGATTTAGGCATGGGACTTATATATATAGTATTGGGGCCCTATATTCTATATATGGATTAGGAATTAGGCCAATATTAGACCCTCTAGGATAGGATATATGTGGTCAACTCTAGAAACTAAAAATTAATTGGCTTTAAACTAGTACCACCCATTATGTGTGTGTGTGTGTGTGTGTGTGTGTGTGTGTGTTGTGTGTGTGTGTGTGTGTGTGTGTGTGTGTGTGTGTGTGTGTGTGTGTGTGTGTGTGTGTGTGTGTGTTCCTTTCCCTCCCACTCAAAACCTCACATTCCCACCATAACTATATATAGGGACTTGCCCTCCCACTTTGATCTACAGCCACTCCTCATCCCATTTATATTCATTTGGCCTATATATAGATATAGGAGGGGGTGAGATTTTATGTCATAGGTGCCATCCCATCTTAATTATCATAATGTATATTTTTTTGACATATTATAGATTCTATATGGATATCTAGCTCATCAACCCTCATTTTCCCTCATCATCCATAATATCTCCCTCATTACCCTTCATCATCCCTCATCATACCTAATCAATCCATCATCAACCTTAGTAATTATGTCATCATCTATCATAAAATCTCATCATACCTAATAAATCCCTCATCATCTCTCCTAGTCCCTAATCACTCCCTCATTGGACCTCATCATCCCTAATTAATCCCTCATTAACCCTCATCATTTCTCATCACCCCTAGGCACTCTTTCACCATCCCTCTTTGTCCCTCATCATCCCTTATCACTCATCACCCCTAATTAATCCCTCATGATTCCTAGTCACTTTATCATCATCCCTAGTCAATCCCTCCTTATTCCTCATTATCCCTAATCACTCCCTCATTTTCCCTCATCATCCCTAATCACTCCCTCATTAACCCTCATTATTTTACATCATCCCTAATCACTCTTTAATAATTTCTTATTATCCCTCATCATCCCTTATAATTCCCTCATTGACACTCATCATCCCTAATAAGTCCCTCGTAATTCCTCATTGTCCATAATCACTTTATCATCATTCATTTTTGTCTCTCATCATCCCTAATCACTCCCTCATCATCCCTAATCACTCGATCCTTATCTATCCTTATCCATAATCACTCATTCATTAATCCTCACCATCCCTCATTATTTATCATCATCCTTAATGAATCCATCCTCATCCCTCCTCATCCTTAATGAATCCATCCTCATCCCTTCTCATCCTTAATCACTCCTTCCAATACCTTGAGGGTGGATGTAGTGGCTTCTCACTTATGCCTGATTAGATTATATTCTTATTCCAAAATATTCCCACTCAAAAAAGGCTCAAATATGTTGTTGAACAAATTTTATAATTATGGATTAGAAATTTATATTTTCAAGATTCCCATTATCACTAGATATAATCTCTATCATGATCCTGACTCTCTACCAGAATCTCTATCATGATCAGGATACCCACTATCACTATCACTAGCATTATCATTGGCCAAAATCTTTATCTTGATTGATTACATAAATAGTTATTCTTAAATTCAAACTAATCAATATGAGATTTGAGCCAATCCTATTGTATCTATCAATTAAAAACTATTAGTAGAATGTTGGATTCCCCCTCTCTCTATCTCTCTTTCTATATATATGGGTCATTAAAGGATAGGTATTCCCCTAGATATATATAGGGGATTTATTTTTAGTCTTAGGAGAGTGAGATTAGCCTAAATATAAGGATTGAATATTTAATCTTCTCATGACATATGGAGAAGATAAATCAACTATGGGATTAGGATATGATCGACCATGGATTGGCACTTGACCCAAGACTCAGTTTTGGGCTTTAATCCTTGTTATATATATAAATATATATCGGGTGCATTAAATAAAACTAGATAGATATATATAGGGTGAAGGATATTAATAGTTGACTAGGGTATGGGATTAAATATCCATCCATGAACTAGATATACATACATACATACATACATACATATATACATATATATATATATGTATATATATATGTGTATGTATATATGTATATATATGTGTGTGTGTGTATATATATATATATATCTACATATATAATATATATATATATATGTAGATATATATATATATATATATGTGTGTGTGTAGATATATATATATATATATATATGTAGATATATATATATATAGTTTGGTTATCTAATCTAGTATTTGAGCTAATACCAAAGTTGACCCAATCTTAGCTCAAATACTAGATTAGATAACCAAATTTATTTCCTCTAGAGTTTTTTTTGGTAATAGAGTGATGTTTTCCTAGTAGAAAACATTGAAATTGGGACCATAAAACACAAGTTTTTAACTAAATATTGGAGAGTACTCAACCACAACTGATTATATACATTTATTTGATTGATCATGATGAATTCCTTGATTAATGATGTAACCATGTCGATGCATAGTAAAATATTTTATTCATATGATTATGATGTCAATTTTTGGTCATCTTGATACTTTACAATAAATGGATATATTACTCATACATATATTTTATATAACACAAGGATAAAATACATTAGATCTTCTAGGATGGGCCATGTAAATCTACCTAACCTTGGAGGGGCACCCCAAGTGGACCAAACCCTAAGTCAACCAACTAGTTTTGGTATTTAATAAAAATTATTAATCTATTTGACCATGGTAGAGATTTTAGCCAATAATATTTATGGTGATAGTGGGGATCATGATCACGATAGATAATATAGAAAAGAGTTAGGGATCATGATAGATATGGTTCAGTCAATGCCCCCTCTTCATTTTATATATAGGTGATAATACCACCTCTCCTATTTTTTAAGTATCCCTTGATAATGCCCCCTCTCCTTATCCCTTGATCTGATAATTCCCCCTCTACTAATTTTCAATCATGATAATGACCATATTATTTAAATATATGGCTTGAGTACTCAATTGGGTATATACTATTTAAGATATGACTTGGGTAAGATATATACATTTAATATTAGATATAGATATTTAATATCAAAATATGGTTCTAGTATTCAATCAGGTATGGCATACTGAAGTAGGTAGGGCATACTCAAGTATGTTTAAATTAGGTAGGG
>JARHVA010004283.1:1622500-1626765 GCA_037957365.1 Torreya grandis | reverse complement strand
TCATGTTTTTTTCCATACCATTGGTGCATATTATCTTGTGTAACAAAAAATAAGGTTTACTCAATTCATGTCAAAAAATAATGTTGGAACTCTTGTTGGCACTCCATTTTAAGATTATAAATAGTATATATTAACCCATATCACTTTAAAAAATACATTTTCATATCCATTTTTTACTTATTTAACCTATTAGAGTTTTACAATGTAAAACCTATGTTTAGATTAAAGGGATAAGATGTCTAAATCAATTACATAATATTTCAATAATTAAGGACTGATTTTTTATGGCATTTGACCTTCCTTTTAATTTCATAAAAAATAGTAATAAATAGGCATAAATAAATATTTATCTAAAATGTGACTGTTGTGGATGATCTAGGATTCTAAAAATTGAGGTTTTTGACAATTCTAATGTGTGTCATCAATAGGATTATAGAAGTCTATTTTCTTACTGGATAGTAGTGCCCCATATGGACATTAGTCACCATGTTATTTGTAGTGTCCTTAATATGTTGTGGTAGTTTACCCTATTTGAAAGGATTGTTCTTATTTTACTAGGATCACCTACACCTATGTTTTTAGGTCTTATTCTTGCACATATGAAACCTATAGCTCTTGTGTTATTCCTAAAAAACTTGATTTAGTATGCAAACCCTAATCTTACTTGTAAGTATGACATGAGAAATAATTGGGTGTTTATTAGTAGGATAGGCTAGACATCCTCAACACCTCACTTTGAAGAGATTTGACTACATACCAATACTCTAAATAGCAATCAATCCCAATGTATTTTTCCCACTTAGTGCTTGATGCAAGTACAAGTGAATACTAGAATGAGAGTGGACTTGGATGCCTTGAATGTGCTTGAGCTTTGAAATATTTGAAAACTAGGTTTAGGGATGTTATAGATGGTATTATGTAGACTTAGGGTAGAATAGGGATCAAATATCTCTATTTTTTTCAACTTGTCTTTGGTGTGAATGTGTTTTTACATCATTTACCATCTAGTGAATATAGGTAAATTAGACTTATATTTATAGAGTTTTGTAGCTTGTGTGGATAATAAAATATGATTAGGCCAACCTTACGAGGGGAACACATTTGAAAATTATCCATTGGTAAGATTTAGGTCTAAGGATAATAGTGCCCAGTTGGGGACACTAGCACCATGTGGTTGTAGTTTCCCAAGTGTGGCATTAATGTCCACTTGGCATATTACTAAGTAAGTTGCATTGGGATTTGGGAAGATAGTTTTGGGACTATGTTTTGACTATGGGTGATTATGGTTTATTCAATGACTATAAAAGTGTCTCTAAGGATCTAGGATAGGTCTAGGGTTATGATAGGGATAGGTTAGCTCAAGTGACACTCTTAGCATCCAATTACCACTTTTAGGTGATTACATTTTCCCCCCCTTTATGCTAGTAATGTAGTAAATTGAAATGACTAGTATAAAGGAAAAATAAGCATACCTAGACTTACCTTGGGAAGTGAATCTCATGTAGTTAAGTTTGAATATGTGAATATGGGTTTGTGTATGTGGAACATGATCTAAATCAATGTCTTCTAATGAAACATGAAAAAATTAGTCCTTACTTAAAGGAATGATCAAAATTAAAACACTATATTGAAATGAAGTAATTAAGTAGAGATGAGTAAAGATAGAGGAAAGGAATGAATACACCTCATTGGGTATGTGAACCAATTCATGAATTTGGTGACAACCTATGTGTATTAGTGTATATAGTGATCATATCATTCAATAGATTAGACTGAGCTAATGGATTGATCAATCCTCATATGGGTGGCTCAAGAATTCAATATGGTTTTAACTCCATTGCCCACCCCTACTTAATGGATCTTAAACTCTAAGAATAGCTTGGATAAGACTATAATTATGTCTAACCCTCTCATTTGGGTGGATTAAGAACTCAAGTAGGCCATGAATCCATCATTTCCAACCTATGTGAAGTAGAAGAATCTATAAGTGAACTATGCAAAGTGTTGAAAGTATCTAAGTATAGTCTAATTGTGAATGTCAACTGCACATCCATTTGGATATAGTAGGCAACTCTAGTCCACTTAGAATTCCAACCACTATAGATGGAGTAAGGCATAAATTTGATGACAACCTATAATGTGATATTAAGTATATATAACATAGAGAATGGCTTTCAGTTTAATATTCCATCTAATCAACCTAATGTGTAGCTGAGTATATAGAAAACTATGTGCCACACACATGCCCCCAATTTGGTATTTGAATATACTAAGTATGAATTTTGTATGTAATAGATAAATATGTGTATCTAAACTAAATGTAGGAGTGATCATGTCATGCATGATGCCCCCAAATCTAAGAAATTGGTATGAATCTAAGATGAAATGATTGTATCTAAGATAAATTTGGAGATAACTATCAAACCTATGACTATATCTATGTAAATCTATATTTTACCTAGTGTACTGACCCAATCAATCTATATTGTCATGAAGTGAGGGCTACTAGATAGTAGCACTATGTAGTGGATAGTAGTACTCTATAGTGACAATGTCCCAATTTGGGTGCTAATGTCTACCTGGACTAATTTTTAAGTGATATAGAATAACTTTAAGTCTCTATTCTATTTTGTGTTTGCCCTATTTTTTATGTCTAAAACTGAGCTTTTGTGTTAAAATGTATTTGTGAATAACAATGTAGGAGCCTGATCTCTATGAAAAACCCCTATAAATTTCCCCTCTTTTGAAGGTGGTTGTGAATTCTATGTAATAACTTCCCTATAAAGAAGTAGCTCTACAAAATGGGTTAGTTGGAGAATGTGTGTGATATTTTAATATAATGTACAAACATAACATTGAAATATAAATGAATATGAGAAAAATTAAGTACTACAAGATGTATGTTTGTAATCTAGAATTACACAAGGGTGTCAAAATAGATGTAAATGTATAATTACAAATCTGAGTAACTACCTAGGGGGGATGGGTCATGATGTTCATCATGACACCCAAGTAAGAAGGGTATATGAATGAGGTCCATTATGGCATTAAAAATTGGTTTGTGTACTAAATATAATAATGGAAACATATAAGGACATGTTCAAATGTCCACATATGCAAACAACAAGCAGTTTGGCTTAGAGCCACATAAAAGGTCATGTTTAAATGTTTGTATATAGAAATAAGAAAGCATGCACAATATACATGGGCACATGTCCAAGGCATACAAATATAAAAGTGCCATATATCCAAAGAGTAATGACATATTCAAATTCCATTGATAATGGAAAAAAGCTTAGGAAACATAATCAAGTCTAATCTAGGAACTAGAAATGAAAGCAAGTATTACTTAGGTAATAAAAATCTATATAAAATATAGGATGCATATATACTAAGTGTAACTAGTGGTAGTCAGAAAAAAATTGAGCAATGATTACAAATGATTAATATCAAGATGTATCGATGTGTAAATTGGAATGTACAGTATGTAAAGATAAAACTTGGTAGTAGAAACTATGTAGGAGATGCTGCAATGGAGTAGATGTAACAACCCCAATAGGTTTTATCAGAATATAGTATTTTTTTAAAATTAATTACACATATTCATCTTATAGATTTCACCATGAGAAATATAATTAGTGAACTTTAACTAATTGCATTCATTTAGTTAACCATAAGGTTTATAGCTAATCCACTTAGCCAAGGATCACCATGAACATATATAATAATCATGAATATATAATAAATATTGCATCTAAATCACTAATGAAATAATATATTATAACCACTAGTAGAAGTATAATGAATAATATTATAGTTTTTTATCAATCAATAATATCTCAAATAATAATACATGATACAAATCTCCACAGAGTATGATTATCCATGACTCAAGAGTCTCCATGGACTGAAGTATCAATATGTAATTTCAAGTGTAGTCTCTAGTGTAGTACTCTAGATAGGAGGGAGATCATCATCTAAGCACTTTTCCACACCAACCCATAGACCATAGATCCCCTGCATTATCTCCCAATAAGGGGAGTGTCCCTCCCTTCATGGATGTGTAGATAATGATGGTGTGGGAATCTAGAGTGACAAACCATAACCCATGAGTTGTAGATATATAATGAATAATGTGTACCATAAATAAATATGTCTTAACATGATATTACACAAAGATGAAAAATATATCAACATATTAAATGACAATGTTTAATTATAACATTACTTTGGCAAAATATTTCAATAATTAATAATCTCTAGGA